>KE155738.1:35650-55199 GCA_000411075.1 Sisymbrium irio | reverse complement strand
CAGATAAAAAAAAAAAAAAAAGAAGAGACTCATCCTCTCACGTTTCCACTACATTACTTCCTTCATATCCCATTTATAAGAATCTTCAGCAATTGACTAAAAATAACATATTGCACAACACATAAACACATGAAGAGAGTTGAAGGTGGAGAAAATTACACAAGCAATCATTTTGGCAGCCTTGGAGATACTTCCAATTCTCTTCCTTGTCTTCCATACTCGAGGATATCGAGGTCTTGGACCTCTAGCCGCACAAACCTTAAGATTGATTTGAAGGGACTTAGAAACACGTTTGACAAAAGAAGGCACTAAGGAGAGTGAATACGAACCACAACATTGTTAGGCTTCTTGGAGAAGAGCTTAGTTGGGTCCTTCGTTTGAGGAAGATAAGGTAGTGAATATCTCAAGCTAAACATGCTGAGGAATCAATTCGAAGCCAAAAAAGCTTAAAGCTTTTGCCTTTACAGCCCACAATTCATCAAAACGCTGCCTTCACAAGAAATTGAAAAACACCAGAAATGATAATTAACCACAAAGAGATAATATGCAGTGAATCAAAACTTGTGTAAGCTGCGAAATTTTTTTTTATGGAAATTTTTTTTTGTTTATGTTTATAATTTAGTTTCAAGAATTTTATTTCTGTTTTTTTGTAAACAAAAACATTTATGATATTGAAATCAAAGAATAATGTAAAATACACAGATTTAATTATTATTTTTAATGTACATATTAAATTTTATATTTATAAAATAATAAATTTTGAAATATTAAAATTTTAATAGATTTTTATTAAATCTATATAGCTTGATTTTGATCTACAATTTGAAAACCAGAAAATTTTTTTTATGAAAATATTAATTTAATAAAAAGGAATATTTATATTATTAATTTGCTTATTTTTATAATATTTATTTATTTAGGTAAGATATTAATAGATTTGAAATTTTTGTTGTGTTAACATTTTTTTTAATATAAACATATAATATCGATCACTATATTTTAAGCTGTTAAGGAATATTATTTTTAGTTTATTTTTGTTTTTTTAATATGTTTCAATTTTCACAATAATTTACATATTTTACATTTTCTAATCTTACAATAAACATCATTTCGTATAATTTACTAAATTAATAATATTTCTAAATAATTTGTATACTGATTTATTTTATTTACATTACCATTGATTTAATAATTTAACTATACTCATGAAATATATATATATATGTATATCCTATATATAAATATTATACGTTTTCATTTTTAGATTTATTAATAAAATTTTAATTTAATAACTTATTTTCGTATTTTATAATTATTGAACGAATTTTTTAATTTTGAAAAAATAAAAGTATGGAAAATATTTGTTTTAGATTATGTTATAACTAAAAAAGAAAAAATTCTACTATCTACTATATATTAAAGGAAAAGCGTTTGAGAGACATTTTACTGATGTGTCAGCTTCTCTTTTTTTTCAGCATTTTTTATTGTTTATTTATTTTAATTTATTATTCCTATTGCCAAACACTATTAAATTTTTTTACAAAAATAAAATATGAATATCTATTAAATATCTAAATATTTCCTATTTATTTGGTTAAAATCAAATCTACTATATATTAAAGGAAAATCATTTGAAAAAAAAACGCAAAAATTTGGCAGAAACATGTGTATATGCAAATAAGCTAAACACACAAATTACAATGATAGAGAAGATCGATTGGATTCAACAACAATAATCAGGATTTCAACGACATGTATTTAGATAAAAAGACCACTAACCCCAAAAACTCTCTTCTAAACAAAATCCATTAAATCGAAACCAATCCATCTCACATAGACTTACCTCAACACATAAATCAGGGTCTCGCGTTCAGGGAACCTGTAATGCAGAGATTCGGCGGTTCGCGATAAAACCCTAGAGAACAAAGTCCGGATGAGACGGATTATCGTATGTGTTTAACTTCCGGCTTCTTTTTCTTAGACCATCTCCAACCCAACACCATTTTTCCCTTTTCACTGCATTTTGCAGTAAAATCTACTCCAATCCAACTGCATTTTCCACTGCACTGTTCATCCCTCCGTTTTGCAGTCAAACTTTATTTATTTACAACACAATCATTTGACTATTAATTGTTATTATATTTGTACTTAAATAAAAGTTATGGTATCTACTGATACACAAATTATATTACAAATAATAAAATTCATTGTTGAGATTATTAAAAATTTATTAAAAAAAACAACATATATTTAAAAGCTTAAAATCATAAAATTATTTTTAAAACATAAAGACATAAATTAACTAAACTAAAATTAAAACATAAAAATACAACAAAAAAACAACATATATTTTAAAAACTTAAAATCATAAAATAAAATTTAAAACAAAAATATATAAATTAACTAAACTAAAATGAAAACATAAAATACTACTAAATTAATAATTTGGTAAATTATTTCCAGATGCACCAAGATCATTAAAATAGTATCCAAATGAAGTAGATGGATGAGGAGCTTCTTTTTCTTCAGATCTTCGTTGATCAATCCGTTTTTGTAAAAATTTTGTTTGCTCAGCTTGTATATATGCACGAATATTTGGATCTTGTATGTAACTCAAATCTCGAAGTAACATTTTATTTTCTTCTTTAAGTTCTTTTAGAGCATAATTCTTACTTTGAATATCCAAAAGATGTTTTTTTGTGCACTTGTCTTCTTTAACTGCTCCAAAAGTTGTCTATTTCCTTCTTCTAAAGTGTTGATAACAAGAGATGCTTGATCATCATTTTTTCTTTTCAACTTGGATTTTTTTACTCCAATTGGCCGTTGAGTTGGCGATCCACCAATAATGTCATCATCATCGAAGTTCAAAGAAAAATAAGACAAACCTGGAGATGCTTGTGTAGTAGATTCATGTGTAGAATTTTCTGATTCTGAAGATATATATCCAACACCACACAGATTTTTTGCATGGATGACACCACCATCTTTGAACTTTTCAAATTTTTTGATAATATTCCAAATATGATCAAACTTCCAACCAGTTTTGAATTTTGGATATTCTGCTAGCATCAATTTGGCTTGATTAAATTATATTTAATTTGAAAACAAATAAATTATTAAAACAAATAAAATTATAAAACAAAGAAATATAAATTAAAAAAATTATATTAATATTCACAATATCATCATTTGAAGCACCACTTGGACGCCTATTTTCACATTGTCTGATGCATGCATGTAGTTTTTTTGCTGGCTTTTCGATAGTTTGTACTTCAGATTGAATAGATCTTTTGGACCGATCACTCCAAGTTGAAATTTTAACACTATCATAAGCATCTACCACCCGAGACCAAAACTGATCAGATGATTGATAAGCACTTTGGATTGGATCTTGAGAAATATCCATGTACACTTGACGTATAATCTTGTCTTCTTCTTGAGAATATCCATGAGAACGAATAGACATTTATTGTAATCAAGTATAGATATTATGAGTGGTATATTATTATGAGTAGAAGTTGTAAACAATTGTTTGTATTTCTAGATTGATAATAAATTCCACATTTATCAATTCAACTACAAAAAAGCCTGAAATTAATTTCTTATGTTGACAATCCAACCATAAAAAGCGTTAGATTAAATTCTCACATTCATCCACCTACATAAATGCTTTATCAACCCACCTACATAAATGCTTCATATTAAATTCTTATTCCATCCAACTACATATATTGTTGAGGAACCACAACTTTTCCACTCAACAATACATGCCATTACATTTAATGGATTTTAATGCAAACATAAATCTACACATTCTATAAATATCATTATAAATTCACGTTAGTCATCACAAAATACTTATATTATTTTTCTTATCTTAAAATTTCTCTTCCAAAATGAATTTTAATGATGAACATCCACCATATTTTCATGATTCATCTTCCTCTTCAGATGATGATGAAATTGTGGATATAATCAATAATCTTGATGATGAAGAAAAAGCTATGCATCTTGCTATTTCCAATAATTTATTGTTGTCTTATTGTTGTAGTATGTTAAAGAAGCATTGTATTTTTTATACTATTTTCTATTTTTTACCCACTAATGTTTATAAAAATTATGTTTGTCTGTTAGTATTAATTATTTAATTTACAACACTGATTATTTAATTCATCATTAAATAACTGTTGTGCTATTTATTTATAGTTAATACAGTAATATCATAATTTTGTGCTGAATTGTTATTCTGTTGTGACCAATTTTAGAGTAATGGATTTATATGCTTTTAATTTCGAATATCTTTTCATTACCCCATTCATAACCTTTTTTCTTAAATCTTTTAAGAACGGCCTATATAACAGCACATTCTTTTTCAATGTTTGTTCATCTTTATTTTTCTCTCTGCGATTGTAATAGAAAGTAATAAAAAATTTCCTTTCTAATATATTTTTTTGTTTTGTTTTTTCTACAATCTTTTTCCTCCTTATGATAATCAATTTTAAAACAAACATCAGTTTAATTACCAGACGGCTTATGATCAACGTACAACAACAATACCATTCTAATTTTAGGGTAAGGGTTATCAAGTTCACTTATTTTGGGTATTAACAATGCAACAACTCATAATATGCTTAGTCGTTGCCTCGTTGGGCGCTTCTGCATGCATCACATCTTCTAGAATTCTGATATTATTTCTTTGGTACAAGCTTCATCTCCCACGACATGCTCCTTCATAGCTATCCAATTCATCTTTCGTTATGTGTTTATCGTACGAACAAGTCAGTCCACTTCTAAAGTTTTAAACATTCTATCTCACTACATTTTCTTAATACTTTTTTTAGACAACCCATTTGCTTAACTTACTCCTCTTGTCTTTACCAAAGTGTAGGAATGATTTCTGTTTAGTGTTTCACTAAACGATAGTACACTATTTAGAGAATAGCTGCTCATAATTCTCAAACTCAGCAAATAAGTTTGAAATCAAATCACATACACAATATTTTTACTTTTTCATCGGACGTTCTGCACTTCTGAACTTGCATCGCCTTTACTTGTCTCTCCTTCAATTCTTTTTGGGTAAGATCACCTTCAATATTTTGGTTCGCTTTGTCTATCTGTTCAACACATCTACAAGACAGCATAACAAATAACTTTACCAAACTGGCTTACTCGAATTAACAGAACTTTTAACAATGAAAAAGAAGCAGAAGTTGCAAACCTTCTAACACTATCAAGCAACTCCTGGTTTTTAGAATCATTCTTCAGTATTGATATGTCTACATGGCTTTATCGTACTCCTACATGAAAAACTGATTAGCTCCTTTCTTATTGTATCCTTTGGTGAGACTCGAGTCAAGCTCAGTGCAACTTTCAGCATCGTACTATCCTTTTGGTAATGCATCTAGATTTGTTTAACAAGAGTTTCTGTTGTTGTACGTCTACAAAACGGAAAAAAAACACCCAATATGATTCCATGTTTCCTCATACAATGTGTTTGGTTCAGCATAAATTAGAAATGCGCTTACCCTCATGTCCCTCGGTTTCTTTTGATCGCTTCTGAAAAATGTTTCACTGCCTCTGCATACTTTTTTTCTTTTTAAAGAATTCAATACCTGCATCGAAGGAGTAGTGTCAATGCCATATCCTTGTATTCAATAGTGTTGTGAGATTGTTATCTGATGTCAATTACCTTTCTCACGCTCCTCTTCTGCTATCTTAGGATCAAGGTACTCCTGTTACTCCAGCTCTTTTTTAATTTTCTCAGCATCGTTTAGTTTCTTCAGCGTATCCGGATTATGATGATCTATAAGAGAATACATAATCCTTTTGAACCAAAGCTTATCACTAAATCCCAAAACCAAATCTAGAGACACAGATACATGTTTGAAATCTTTACAGATGTGTAGCTAATCAAACATGATTCCAGGGCGCACCCTCTTGATGTCGCGCGAGGTCTGTTGGCCAATAAAATCAAACTCTCACACGGACACAACCTAGAATGAATCAGGATATGAATCGTTTTCTTGATAGACCAGTACTAATTCAGCAAACGAAATCACATAATAGAAATGGTAAATGTTAAATGGAACATCAGTGAATCGAAATAAAGGTCATATCAAATCGCCAAAAAAGTAAATAAGGAGAAAGAAAGACAGAGAGATCAAGATTTCGACCAATGCCAGGAAGACTGAAAACGAAGAGATTTAAAGAGGTTTACAGAATTGAGTCCTTATATATTTGAGAACAGAAAGTTGTTTATATTAGATGGGTGATGATCAATTTGATTTTGATTTTACTTTGAGAAGATGACTGTGTCGGGAACGAGAAAAACAGTATGCAAAAGGGAGGTGAAAGAGTAAATAATGGTAATTTTAATTGAAAGACATGTGTCAGTTTTTGGTATGCTGACCTGGTGGTCTCTGGAAAAAACTCATCCAACTATTAAAGAATAGATTTATATTAAAACCCCATAATTTTATTACAGCTCTCTTGTCTCCTTTATTGATAAAACCTCTGATGAGACTTTTAATAAAAATATTATATATTTTTTTGTAAACATATTTATTGAATAAAAGATAAAAATATATTTTACTTATTTTTTTTAAGTTAAGAAATTTTATTTAAAATTTTTTAAGTTAAAATTAGGAAAAGGTAAAAAAATTTGAAATTATTTATTCAAGAAAATAAAATTTTATTGGATAAAACATAAAAATATATTACATTAAATTTTTTCTAAGAGTTAAAGCTAAGAAATTGTTTTTAAAAATAAGTTAAGAAAAAAAAAATCTAGTGAATTAGACAGTAATAAAATCTTTTAATTTAACATATTATTGAAGGTTATTATAATTATTTTTAATAAAAAAACAGTTTGCCTTTTCATATATTTAAGAACATTATATTCTAAATTATAATTTTTATTTATCAATTACATGTATATATATATTATACATCATATAAATTATTTGTTATTTCCTTAGAATTTTAAAAATATAACTTTAATGATTTTCTGCAAAATCAATATGTTTATGTGAAGAAAATTATTTAATATTAATAATTTATTTTCCGATATGTATATTACATCTTATTGTTCATTAAATGATAGAGTTTCTAAACAATAACAAAACCTAACGTTTAAAAAAAAAAGTTATGGTCCCAAAAGTTTCTAAAATCAAATATAATATAATAACATAAAACCAAAAGTCTATATCAAACACAACCCAAATCAACTGATTACATTAATTTGCAACAAAAAAAAAAACTGGTTTTGACACAACCCAAATTGAATTAGCCAAGTGTTGAGTAAAACCAAATCAAATCGAAAGAAAACCGAAGTGAAAGAAAATAATTATGGATCCTCATTCCCTCTTTAGTCAATCCCAATCGAAATATCAGCATATTATAACTCAAAAAAAATTTTCCAAAACAATTATATATCATTCAAAATTTATACATTTTTAGTTTAATTTTTTTGTGCTTTAGTTTAATATTATGAAATTGTCATTTTGATAATTGAAACATAAATTGGTTTTATGTTAACTCTTGATATCCTCATCTTTGCCTCATTTGCCTTGGCGATTCTAAGATTGAAAAAATGAATAGAAGACAAAGCTATTAGGGTCTACTTTAGGTTATAAGAAATAATAGAGTAGTGTTTATAAATTCTCAAACTTTAAGCTCAGTCAATTGTTTTTAAAATTGGATCGGTGACTGAAATGAGAAAGTTTCTAGGTCATGGATAAATTTGATTTGATGAGTTTAACCGAGTTCAATTGATTTAATGATATTTAATATATAATAGCCATGAATATATATTATTAATAACTTCAATTATATATAAATGGTCATGGTCATGGTCATACAATAAAAAATAGTTCAATAATCATAATGTTGGTAAAATACAAAAAAGTAACAAATTCAAAATATAACCAGTACCATAGTATATTATACTAACATAAATATAACAACACTACTTATTAGATCATATAGTTTTCTGTAAGTAAGTGTTATTTCTTAAGAGAAACTAAGTTCTCGGCTTCTATAGCAGTGAATGATAGATACCAATATTATTTCACTTAAACCACTATTCTGCTTTTCAATCAGATTTAATCTCAGTTTTTTCACAAGTTCTTTTTTGTCATACAAGAAAACTGGATTCATAAAATAAGTTGCAGCGTAAATATCACGACACAACAACTTATCCCACCTATTATCAATGATCCTCGTATATAGCTGACCATGCTCTATACATCCCTTCATATATATAAAGCAAAGATGGTTCCTCATCAGCATCACAAATACACAACAAACGGATCAGAGGAGTCATAATCTGCACAATCATAAAACATCCATTCCAAAATTCTTCATCAAAGATAAGCTGCTTCACACGTTTTGCTTTCTCATATCTCGATATCTTTCTGAACTCTTCATCAACAACCATACTCTACAAGAAAACCTTATGAGCATGTAAACTTTGTAACGCTATAAAACTTGTAGCAAAACGAGTTTCTCTAGGACAAATTATCTCTCTTTAATCTGGTATGTTTCTCAACCAGTTCAATATATACTTATGATGATTATATACAAACATAGTTATCTTTGATGTACAGCTGGTTAATTTCTCCACCTGAAGTAGTTTTCCCACATCTTCCAATATCAAATTAATACAATAGGCGGTACATTAACTACTGTATGCTAGGATATCTTTCTACAAGCTTACAACCACCAGTTTTGTAGTTAGGTGTACTATAAATCACCATATGAACTACATTTTAGGGGCTAATCATCTCCACAACCTCAGCAAACAGGTTACACAAATTCTCCGCATTTGTATATATCCCTGAAACATCAACTGATTTAATGAAAATAACTCCTATAAGATAGTAGACCAAAAAACTGATTAATGCCCTTTGCCTAGTATATTTCCATCCGTCATCCATCACGTATTAAACCAACACGTAAAAGATGATAAGAAAATCCAGTATAACCATAACTCATTCTTGCAATTTTGCTAATCATATGTTGATAGAATGGAGATTTCACTGCATTAATTGACACAGGCCTGACCCTGGATCTAAACAATAGAAGCATATGCGTATGGCATAAAATCCAAACACACCACAAATTGAACTATTTTTGTTTTTCTACTACTAAACCATTTTTAGTAGAGTTCTGACCCATTTTATTTCAAGATATTTCAGGACCGGATCTATATGGACATATATACATCATAAAAAAAATAATGCAACTGCCATATCAACATCATGAATCTTTTTCTTATTTTGCAAATATGATTTTATATTGGTATTAACATTTTTTCTGACTTAGAGGAGCACAAACTTGAGTAGAACTTTCGTCATCATCTAAATCCTAAAATTGTCTATTCAATCTACGTTTCTCTTTTACTTTATTTTCATTTACCTGTAGGGATTTTTTCATTGCATGTTGAACTTTTCGAAGAACCTTTTTACTCCATTTGTATTTCCTTTCACTCTTGCCAAGTATTGTTTCATTCTGTCGATCATGTTAATGTAGCAGTTTCAGAAGATTGTAAATTTACAGGATGTGCTACAAAAGGCTTTTATATCACAGAAGATTACAGGATGGATCACAGAAGGTTGCTTCTGCAAAACGTGAAGGAGAAAAGGAAATAAGATTTGAAGACTTGAAGATTGTTATTTCTCCATCTACAGATGTGTTAAAGGAAAGAAGAATTCCTTAAAGCAAAAGGAAAGAAGATTTAGATAAACTGCAAAAAAGGAAAGTTGTTATGTAACATCTGTGACACCTGTTGTGTATAAATAGGTGTTGATAGGTTCTTTAGAGATTTATGCATTGTAGTGCTCATAATTTCTAAGAGAAAAAGAGTTTGAGAGTTCCTTGTAAGGAAACTTGAGAGAAGCTTTCATGACTTGTATGGTCTTGAATAGCTTGTGAGAGATTAGATTTTCTTTGAGATACTTGTAAGTTCTCAATTTAGGTTTCTTGTAAGTTACCTTTATAAAGATTATCTAGTGGAATTGGTGAGAAAACCTTATTACAATATTTGTTGCATCACTTGTCCAAAGCTTTTTTCAGATCCCACCTCCATAATTTTTTTTACCACATAAATCACAACTGAGAATACTTTTTCTCTTTGAATCTAAGTTTTAGTGATATGTGTTCTGCTTTCGATGAACAGAATGTTGTGAAGGAAACTAGTTTTCTTTGTTTGTATTTAGTGAAAGTGGAACTATGAATCATCCTCTTCCATTACGTACATTGCAAAGAAGAAAATGAGAATCAAATTGATTACCAAGATGCACTAATCAGTTCATCTTTTATTATATAAATAATTGGTTTTAATAAATTAACCTTCACTTTGAAGATTTGTCTCGTGAGTTATAGAGAGAGCTAAAAACAGAATTGAAACTCTTTTTATAATTTTATCCGAATCCAGTTTCAATAAGTCTATTGGTTCACCTGTTTTTGTGTGTTTTAACAGGTTGATATTGTTTTTCAACCGATTCAACTTTCTTTGAATTAAAATTTTAGTACTAAACCGTATGTGTCCGGTTTTCGGGTTAACGTATCCCGACTTCTGGTCCAGCCCGGTTTTAGAAACACTGACTCAGCCTAATTAAACGAGAAACCAAATTCGACAGAAATCCAATCAAATCAAATCCAAACCAAAACTCAAATTAAACTACTAAACCAAACCGAAACCAAAACTAAACCAAAAAGAATTATAAAACCGGTCAGACTCCTCAGATCGTGTTTGCTTCACCTGTATATCAACTATCAAGGAAGAGAAGAGGGAGAAGAAGAAGACGATAAAATTTAAAGAATGGCGGAGGATTTGGTTCTTGATACGGCGATTAGAGATTGGGTTTTGATTCCTCTCTCCGTTGTGATGGTCCTCATCGGTGTACTCAGATACTTTGTCTCAAAGCTCATGCGTTCTTCTCCATCTCCCGATGCTAAGATGGTCAAAGAAGGTCAAGTTATCATCAGAGCTCGCAATCTTAAAGCCGGTGCCAATTTCATCCCACCCAGATCATTCCGGTCTCGTAGAGTCTACTACAGCAACGAGGTATGTACTGTATGCTTTTTCTAAAGTTTCGACCTTTTGTAAGTTTCGTGTGATTCTTTGAAAGGGTTGAAGCTTGATTTTGTGGTGGGTACGTACTTTTGTGTGTTCTGTTTGAAGATCTTCGTTTGTCAGAGTCTAGCTGAGTTCTGTTTTTGTCGGTTGATAGAAGAAGCTTTTGCAAGGATGTAATGGAATAAAGTTTTATCATTTCTTGACTTTTCTAAGTTGTGTGATTCTGTAAAGCTTTGAGATTTACGTATGTATAGTGTTCTTTGTGAACTTTTGTGTTTTTTTAACTACTCTAATGTACTTGCGTTTGTCGCAATATTCTACTGCTTTGGTCGCTTGATAGAAGTTTTCTTAAGAGCACTGAAGACATGCCGATATGGATCAAGTGTTGTCATTTTGTGTTGAAATCAGTTATCTTTGTGAAGTTTTGTCTTCTTTAACTACTCTAACTTACTTGCTTTTGTCGCAATCTACTGTTTTTGGTCGGTTAGTAGAAGTTCTGTTAAAGTACTGGAGACATGCCGATGGATAAAGTGTATTACCAAGCTCTGTGTAGTGAGTTGATTATCAGCTGCGCGAAAGTTGGCACGTGGACGGGTTTTAGTTGCTTCTTGTCATCCTTTTATTGTCATAACTTTGTTTTGCTTGAGGAGGGGGGAATCAGAGTGTATCTATGTGGGGGTTTGTCAGATGTACAGTTGCGGATTAGTGTAGTTAGTTAGTCGCCATCTTTTGGATGTGTAATGCTGAGAAAATATGTTTCTGATTGATGCAGGAGAATGGTTTGCTACATGTTCCCAAGGGCCAAGGCACAAATCCTCAAGCTCAGATGTTTTCTGATCCTAACATGGCTATGGATATGATGAAGAAAAACCTTTCTATGATTATTCCACAGGTTGGTTAAATTTTAGAATGTTCATCAATGTTTGTGTTATTTGTGATATTGGAAACTGAAATTTACTTGGCAATTTTTTTGCAGACGCTCACTTTTGCATGGGTCAACTTCTTCTTCTCTGGATTTGTTGCAGGTTTGTTATTATTCTTCGTCACTTCATAAATGGCAATCATGAATTTGGTATAGACCTGGCTGTTTGACCAATCAATCAGTCTCGTTGATGCTCTAGTCTAGACTCATATTGCATCTGACTCTTCTTCGTTTATATTACAGCCAAAATACCATTCCCACTGACCCAGAGGTTCAGGTCAATGTTACAAAATGGCATCGACTTGAGCACTGTCGATGTCAGCTATGTGAGCAGTCGATCATGGCAAGTACCCGAGTTGCATAAAGGACTCAATGTTATCTTGGTCCTTTCCCTATTTTTCGATATGTTAAATATCATTGCTTCTGGTTACCATTGCCCATTCTCTTGTTTCATGAGTTTTGCTTTCACTTTTCAGGTACTTCTTAAACTTGTTTGGATTAAGAGGCTTGTTCAGTCTCATTCTCGGAGATGAAAATGGTTAATATTTCAGCATACTAATTTTGATCTACATTCTTCGAAATCTAAATTAAGTTTTGGTTGTAATGATGGGACACATTTTGCTACTTATGCAGCCATTGATGACACACAACGTATGATGCAAATGGGTGGGTTTGGATTTGATGCATCAAAGGTATTCAAACACACATATTAATCTTCCTTGTGATCATTCTTTGGTCATTACCTAATTCAGTATCATGGCATTGCAACTTTGAACAGAGCTTGGGTGCAGAGAAAGACGGTCTCGACATAATTCAGCACGAATGGGCTCTACCTCGATTCGAGCAGCGTGCAGAGTCCGTATTAAGAAGACTCGTCAAGTAGAGACAAAGACTATATTGTTTTCTGACACAAACGTTGAACGCAGATAAACTTTGTAGAAACTTCGACATGAAACCAAATCTAAACACTTGATAACTTCTGTTTCAGCTGGTAGATTCTACTTCTGTTTTTCTTCTTTTTCTTTTCTTTTTGTTATAACAGTGGCTCTCTCTATAAATCTTCTCCAGATCTATACCCGGTTAAATTTTGGTACGATTTGATTTAGCATGTGTTACAAAATTGGAATGCTTCGGTTTATTTCGGTAAGCCTTGGAGATGTTTTAGTACAAGTATAACAGTGGTGCTTATGAATTGAGTAAATGTAAAAATAATTATATAATTGTTTCAGTATATTGTGCTAATTTTATAATTTCTTTTTACTCGGTTTGTGTTGAATAACTCTTCAAATTCAGAGAAAACTAACAACATACAGTATTTACTCCCCTGTTTTTAGTCAGTCTTCTTAAGCAATACTTTACACACACAAAATTTACTTTTGATTATTTGTTATTACGAGCAGATTTGGGTTTTTAATTTATCTAAAAGTTAATATTAAATATATTAATACTTTTTGAGAATTCGGTATTGTTGTTTAGCGAATACTCAGGTCTTATACTTTTGGTATTGCCAATCAGGTGTTATGTAATAACAAGTACTTTAATATTGGTAAACAAGGGCATCGATGCTAAAATTGAATCTTGGTTCTCTTCAAACAAAGTATGAAAATAAAAGTCTCGTGATAAAAATACTGAAGCAAGAAAAGAGTCGAATGAGCAAGAAAAGAATCGAATGATTCGTTCGTTGTTCTGTAAAAGATTTGTTTGAATATCTATCTAAAAAAGGGGCATTGGAACATCGGAAGGAATGGTTTAAAGAACTAGAAGGAATAAAGAAAAAAAAAAAGGTGACGTGCGAGAATTAAACTTCGAAAGTTAGAGAAATAGAATCAGGCAAAAAAAAGAGAAAGATGAAAAGGAAAGCATAATAATGACGGATGAGTGTCATCTTTACATATGTCCAAGTGTACCACCATACCTAATAGTGAACCAACTCATTAACAAAACTATTTTGTTTTTGGACGTAATCGAGATTTTTTAACATAAAAATCCAATCTAGCCTTGATGATGTAACTTTCCTATAGGCCAAGTCTTGCTGGATAATCATGTATTTATCTAATGTGATGTTTGAGATACTCAAAAACTACACAAGTGAAATACTTGGTTCAAGAAGAATGCACTTACTTAAAGCTAATTTTCAAATCCAAAGGAAGACAAGCAGCAGCTTAATCAGAATATACGAGACTACGAGAGTGGTTTGGCGAAAACCATCGCTCACTTTTTTGAGATCTAGACTAAGCCATGGTAAGTCACCTAACAAGTAACAAATAGTAAGGGCCAGAGAACCAATTGTGTAGCTAGAAACCTGATGATGACTCTTCAGCCAAAGACACAGGTTAGTGTTGGCGAAAGGATATCCATCTAAGAAGCCAAGGTGATGATGATGACTCTTCAGACTAAGCCATGGTTTGTGATCTTCCAACTAATAAATAAATAAAAACCTTTATCTGATAGGAAATTGATTATTAGGAATGCCATGTTACATGATAAAGACGGGTTTGATAAATTTGTTCTCCACGCGCCACAACATAAACACTTTAAGCATCATAAGTTTGATAACATAGTACTATACACACTTTACTGATGTTCGTTACCTGTAACTATGACACACATCACTACACCAGGCATCATCATCAATTGCTAATAATTTATTTTAATTTCATTATATGTTTTTACTTTTTCCGAAGATCAGTTCTATAAATACCCTCCCCCTCTTTGCTTAACTCACTCACAACTCTCTCTACTTTCCTTAATATAAACACACTTCTTCTTTCCATTGTTCATATTTTTCTTCTTCAGAGTCTTCAAATGGCTGGTGTCGAGGTAATTTTTTTTTCTTATTTTTATAATTTCAGTATATGTATAGCAGCTTCATAACACAAAGATCTTTCATTTTATCCAAAAAAAAAAGAAGTTATTACAGCGTTTTCAGACAACTAATCATGTATACAAAATGAGTTTATATTTTTTCATGACATATTTTGTACCATCGGTTTAAGAAGTCTTCTCGACAAAGAGATCATTCAATCGATATTGATGATACAGATGTTATATACTTCCACAACCATTTGAACTTCACCGTATATTCAGATCATAATAAAACATATGTGTGCAAGTACTTTAATATAGCTCATGAATTATGGGCTCATGACGCAACAAATCTTGGTCGATGTTTCTTATCGCAGGTTGAGAAAAAAGTACCAAGCACAGAAGAGAAGACGACGACCGAGGCAGGAACGATCGAAACGCCTAAGGAAACCGTTCATACAGATGACTCAGCTACTGCTGTTGAAGTTGAAATCAAAGGAGAAGAAGTACCAAAGCTAGAGAAAGAGACTGAAAAAACCGAGACAGGTCCGGCTAAAGAGGAGAAACCGGTTGAAACTCCGGCAGCTGTGGAGGAGAAAGCTGTTAAGCCAGCGGGAGAAGAGGAGAAGACTGTTGAAGTCAAGACAGCGTAATAAGCTTTCTTTTGTTTTTTTTCCACCCATGAGAACATTTCTCTTTTGTATTTTGTTTTGTTTAAATCTTATATTTTACGAAATATAAGGTGATGGTGAGTTTTCGCATAATAATAAGACAATACATGTGCTAGTATGAGTATTGTAATGTTTATTTTATATAATGATATTATGGAGGTTTTTGTTGATCTTGTCTTATGATGAGACAATTGAGATGGTCCTATGAGAATTTTATGTCATGTCTGTTCAATCTTTTTACAGTTTTTGTAATGTTTATTTAATATATAATGATATTATGGGGGTTTCCTTTGTCTATGACGAGACAATTGAGATGGTCTTTGGAGAATTTTATGTTGGTCTGTTCAAAAAGGAAAAAAAAAAAGCATTTTAGAGTTCTTGTAAATTTTAACACAAAATATACAAATAGTAGTGGAAATAAACTTCAGACTCCTCCCATTTGGGCTATTTGCTAATCGTTAGATTATTAAATTGTCCCAAAGTTTATTACTATTACTAATTGAAACAGTTCCCACGAAATGCACAGAACGATGCCGTTGTAATTATTTTACTTACCAAAAGTTATCCAAATTAAATTAATTTATCCATGAGTTATAGAAACAGAAGTTAAGAAAGGTTTGTTTGGCCTTTCTCTCCCGGTCATAAACAGAGCATGACCACAGCTAAATCTAGCTATACACCAAAAGCATCAATCTACCAACCTAAAGATTAGCGAGAGAGAGAAAGAGAGATAGATTACTTTTTGACACCTTTTATTCACCATTTACCGAAACTGGAGCTGACATGATCTTGAGCAATGAATCGAAGACGTTGTTCCATGAGAGCACAGCTCGGGTATTTTGGTAAACAGAGACGGTAAAAGCAAGTGTGAGACGTTGGAAGACGATCATTAGCTTCATGTAATCTGTAGATATAAAGCTTTGATGATAATCCTCTAAACCCTTCCACTGGTATAAACTTCGTCGATGTCCAAAAGAAGAGTACACTCCTCCGTTCTTCCTCTGTCATTTTCTTCATAATCTACGCAAATCCAGTTAAAAGGGATTCAGAAAAGACATTCAACAAAAAGAACAGTCTGAGCTTCATACGTATTACCTTCCAGAACCAGTCTATTTGGCGGTCAGTTTCTTTGAATCCGTTGTACTCAGTATGAGCTTTCCAATCATCTATGCTTATTGGGTTTTCTCCTCCACGAAGCATCCCATCGAAGTCCTCTAAGTATATATATTTGAAAAAGTCCGGTACAGATTCAGAAAGGATATCAGCGAAACCCTTGGAAAACTGCTCTACTTGCTGGGAGGTTGATGACGCAAATCGATGTTGGATCAAGAGATTGACATATTTTTCCCTGTTCTCGCTGTTAACAGCAATGGACTTCCCATCTTCACATAACTCTATTGTTTCCCTTTTTCCCAGCTCCTCGGTTTCCAACACAAATGTTAGATCAAGACCTGCGTTTGAATCGAAAAACTCTGGATCCATCTCTAGAATCTGTTTGCAGCTCTTGTACATGATTCGATCCGTGTCTTTGATATCTTCCAAACAAAGTTTCTCTCCGGCCAATTGTTTGAAGAAAACACGATCGAATAGCATTCCCACTTGAACTTTGTGCATCAAAGCTAAAGCAATCACTCGACCAGTGAACTTGAAGAAATCGGGATGTAATGGATCCACCTTGGATGCTGAATGTAAGACAAAACTTTAATTATCAATAGGAGAGCAAAAGAGTGACATGCTTAGATTTGTTTCTTGCTACTACTAGCTCTTCTTAGCTTCCTCTCATATGGTTATGCAATAAAAGTAGCGGTATGTAAAAAATATAGGATTACGATAAGTCTATTACTAAACCCTTCAGTATAAAGATCCTAAGATGAGAGACCAACAATTTTTCAAGATTTTTGAAGTGTGTTCTCGTGCATCAAATTACAAGCACAGCAGAAATTATATAACATACGCAATACTGACATGCTATATATGTTATCAGGATTCTAACAAAACAACTTGTAATGGAAAAATGGTAATAGTCAAGCTAGGTCTAAAATTTAGTTGTACCTAAGCTATGTCATGAGAAAAGAAACAAGGCTGACCTGGATTAGGCGAGAATCTTCTGAAATCGTCAGCAGATCGAAGAAAGAGGGAATTTCGCGGATCAAACACCTCCTGACACACCAAATAGAACCATTCTCTTAGAACACCAGGACCTGTAGCTTCCTCATTCTTGAATTCCATAAACAGTCCACCATGAAGTCCCCCGGGGCTTGCGCTCGTTATGTACTCAAACGATTCAGCTAACAAATTGGAACGATCAATGAGCATTTCGTGCATCTCGTCATAGTCTTCTTTCACGTCAGGGAACAAGAGCATTGCCAAATGCCTCCTGGATTCAAAGGTCGTAGCTTCCTTGTAGTTCAAGATCCACTGGTGATCATCCCCTCTTTTCGCGAATTTCAAAACGAGGGCGCAGAATGAAACCTTCCTGGTACTCAAAAGCCTAGCTAACTGTCCCTTAGCACCTTGATAGAGGTCACACATTGAGTCGATAATCTTCAGGATACCAAGATACTGAGACCACGATGCAGACATATCGTCCGTGTTCCCAGGTCCTTTTCTACCCAACAAAGACTCGATTCTAGACATACAAATGTCCATTATAGTCAACAACCTTCCGAATATCTGATAAAGCTTCCCGATCTCCGCTTCCAAAGCAGTATTCCTCAGAGGCATTGCAATGGGAACTATACTGGAGAGTTGGGTTTTAATAGCCTCTTTCAAGGGTCTCCAAAAGGAAGAAAATTTATGAACATCACATAAACTAGGCCCTGTGTTCTGAACCAACTCTTTCACCATAATATCAGCTAACTCAGTCACACAAGGGTAAATCTCCTCCCCAATCGTAAACAACCTAAACCTGAACTCATCACATGTATGCACCAAATCAAGCATCGACCCCAAACTGTTCCGACAAGACACATACAGCTTATTATCAGGACAAACCCTCCTAAGCAACCTACAAAACTCCAACACAACCGGCAAACAACAGTTCTGCTGATACATGGGCAAACCAATGCAACTACTCAAGAAAAGCTTAATAGAACTCTTCCCACAAGATCTATTGGCATCAACAGGAGAGACAAAGAGCATCACAAGCGCAGCTGGAACAGAAGAATGAGAGAAAATCTTGAGATACTTAGCAGCAGATTCATGACCACCCATCACAGGGATACTACCAAAGAACTTAACAAGCTTCTCGTTGATGTTACAACGACCTCCGTAAAGATTCTCACCTCTATGCATACGAGAGACCGTGTACATAATGTCATCAACTGTTTGACAAGCTATAGGATGCTCAGTGCTTTGCATACGACCAACGAGTTGAAGCGAAGAGTCTTGCTCGAGGTTGTAATGACGTAAACTGTGTTCGAACTGTAACTGTCTTCCTTTGTAGATAACTCTCTGGTCCTTAACAGGAACTATAGTCTTTAACTGTATTCTTTGATAAAGCTCCTCAACGGTGTCGTTTTTATCAGCGTGGATTACTATTGTTTTCCCTCCTGACATCATCCTCACGAATAGCTGTAACCGAGTCGACTCGGAACGATCCGATAACTCGAGTAAAGAACTTGATGATGAAGAACACTCTCCGGAAGACCGATCTTGACCGGAATTCTCACCGGATCTCCAAGAAAGTAACGATTCTTGAAGCTGAGAAGCCGCCGACATGTGATCGGCGTCGACCTCGTGTCGCTTCATCTTGTGGAGGAGATCAACGCCGTAATCAGATGAAGTAACGGCGTAATCGTCGAATTTCCGTTTGTGGTTATCTGTTAACGGTGATCGGTGAGTGATTGAGGAATCTACGGTTGTTAAACGGCTTAGAGTCATCTGTGACAGAGAGAGACGATGGCCGGGAAAAAGTTTAACTGTTTTCAAACGGAGTTTTAATTGACGGAAGTCACGGAGATGGTTTTTAACTCCGTTTATAGGTTAAAAGGAAGCGGAAAGGATAACAAGAGGAGGAGGGGAAGGCGATCGGAGGTTTCGTCTGGGTTTAACAGAGCCGTCTCTTTTAAT
>KE155738.1:8100-18313 GCA_000411075.1 Sisymbrium irio | reverse complement strand
ATATATATAATTAATTATCCAAATAATGTAAGTTAAAAGATATTATTAATATTAAAATATAATAAGGTTTTAGAGAATATTAACTAAAAATGTCAAATTTATTCATGTAATTCATAATTATAATATCCAAATTTTAAAATTTTATTTTATTAATTTTTTTTCTTGATTAAATTACTTTTAAAATTTTTTTTTATATTTTAAATGATTTTTAATTTTTTTCAATAAATTTTTATTTTTTTAACTACCCATCCGCAACCGCAAACTCTGGTGGAAAACAACTTTTGATTTTTTTTGCGATATAAAGCGTTATAAAGCGGTACACAATGATTTTTATGATTGTTACTATCCGCCACCAACCACTATCACCCGCTGCGTTTGCGTTTATGGGTGATAGCGGGTAAACCAATCAAGCATTTAATGGAAGAGTATTTGCTCCCATTTTAATGAGAGAAGATTTGAGAGTAATTTCTTCCAACAAAAGAATCTTTAAAAAAATCTTCAAAATTTAATTAATTTACAACATAATCTTTAATATTTACAAAAATTATTAACAATATTAAAAATTTATATTTATAAAAGTTATTAACAATGTTAAAAATTTATAAATAAATATAAAGCATATATTTTATATATATATTAAAACACACATGATTATTTATTTTATTATAAATCACACAATATTACATAGTAAAGATTACATGATAAAATAAATAACTTTTATTAGTATTTTGGTACCATTTGTAATAAATATAATAGTTATGTATTCAAGTAATTTGTGTGCAATTTGCCTTTAAATTTTATTTTATTTTAAATTTTAATTTTTTTTTAATATTGTAAATATTTATTTTATTTTAATGTATTTAAATGTTTTTATATTAATTTTAATGTAATTATTTGTGAAATACATAAATATAAGGACTAAATTGAAAATAATGAGTAAATTTGAGGGAAGTAACAGTGCCAATAATTGGTTGGACTGTAACTGTAAATTATTTGTTTTAGTGGGTGATTGGTTGGATTGTATGCTATCTCAACAACTTTATTTAATCATGCTGTAGCTTTAATTTTTAAAATTACAGCCTACAACAAATTTTTACCAATCATGTTGTAGCTTCTTTTTTAATAGATACATCACAGATTTTAAAAAATGGATTTAACATGTCTGTAGTATAAAAATCCTACATCTCTATTATTTGGGCTGTAGAATCTGTAGAATATAAAAATAGAAATTATCAACTGAAAAAATAAGGAAAAAAAGTACCTTAAAGTTAAAAGAAAAAAGAAACCCTAAGGTTGTCTGTGGTATATATACAATGAAAAATTCATTGATCTTAGATGAAGAGGATGGAGAACATGAAGATGCCCAAATGATTGATTCTAGACAATACATGGAAGGTATTCGAGATGGGATTGCAATGACTTTATGGAACCGTATGTGAAATTTATTATTATTTAACTAATGATTTTTATTAGAATTTATTTATCTATTGTTTTTATTTTATTTTTAAATAATTTTCGAATTTTTTAAGTTTTAATAAAAAACTGCTTTGATATTTTTTTATTAATATAAAACATTTTTATTAATAGATATATATTTATTTTGTATATACAGTATACATCTTATATAAATTACCAATCATGTTTTATTTAAAAAATTTACAGCCAAAGACTTACAGCTACAACCAAGATAACTACAGCAAAATTATCTGCAAAAGAATCTGCAGTCAAAGACTAAACAGCTACAGCCAATACACTTACAGCATAAATGCTACAGCAAAAAAATTACAGTTACAACCCAACCAATCACCTACTTAGAATTTAGTCTGTAGAAATATTTTTTGTAGTTGTATCTTCTGTAACTGTAACTAATAAATGAGAAAATAATAATTAAAAAATATATTCATATAGCCATTTATGTTTTTCTACAGCCTTGAAAATAAAGTTTTAGGAATGAAGATTTTACAACAATTTTTGGTTGTAGGAGCTATAGTAGGGTTGTAGCTTTAAAAATTAATATAAAGCATGATTGGTAATTTTTGAGACTATAGATAAATATTAAAACTAAAGTCATGTGTTACAACCCAACTAATCATCTCCAGTAAAACCTCAAAATTGAAGTTTCACTGCTCAAACTCATAAAATTGAAAGATTTAAAGGCTTGTTAGAATGACAAAAACCTCAAAATTTAAAGATTTGAAAGCTTATTGGAAATGCTCTAAAAATATATAAATCATGAGCTTTTGATCTCCAAACTAAAGGTGTCATAATGAGCTAATAGCTCACGAGCTAGTCCAGTTCGGCTCGGAGTATGTTTTTAAAAACTATATTAATAAATGAGTTTAATGAACCAGTTTAAATGATTTACAAGATACACGATTTACTTTTGATGAACTGCGAGTTAACTCATAAACCAAACACTTTGTTATAAATTTAAGATATATAATATAAACATAAATCCACTAAAACTTTGTTTTTACTTATTTGGATTTAGATTTTGACATTTTTAATAATATTTATAGATTTTCTATCGTTTCTTCTTACTTATTTTGTTTTAATTAAATTCTGTAACTATTTTAATTATTATGTTTATTTTAGTGTTAGTTTGCAAATGATTCATTTGGCTATGATCAAACTTGATCTGAGTTTGAACTATATTTTCTAAATTCAATTATAAATGAGTTGAGCCGAATTAATTCATTTTAGTATTTTTACTCCGAAGGGACATTATTATTGACAAGTGTAATTTCTCTTTAATAAAATTGATATTTAAAAGATAGATACTATTTTTTTATCAACTGAGTTTAGTATTTGTCATGGATCAATTTATGTACATCCAAATTCTAACTCACATAACCGCTGGATCGAAGTTCTATGACAGATTATTAGAGTATAAGTAAAAATGACGTTCACATCGTAACGCTGGATTGAGTATGAAGGCATCTCAAATCAATGATGATAAGTCTGAAAATGCCAAACTTGATCAATGATATGCCCGAAAATTCCAAATTTGATCACGGGAGGGTTCATGCATTATATAAGACTATAAGTGGAGTAAATAATAAGTCAAATAATTATAGTTTAATCCAATTCATAACTATAATTTAATAATATTTCGTTTGATCAATTATCAGTATTCATCAAAAAGAAATGATGTGAAATATGTTTTATTTTCCTTAATTCAGTTTCTTCTCGATTATTAGATACGCACTTCAATTGCTGATTGTTGATATACAAAACAGTAAAAAAGATAGCAGATAAAATGGGAAAAGAACTTAGAATGACGATAAAATATAATAGCACACAAAAAGTTAAGCATATAGTATATACAGTATACCATACTTCATACTGGTAATATTAGTTATTGGTTTTTTTTGGGTACGAATATTAGTTAGGGTATTGGTTATTAACGAAGTACAGTATATTTATATAGGTATGTTACATGGATACAGAGTTAACAATCAAACTATCACATTGTTCTAACTTAGTAATTTGAGAGTCACATATTTGATAAAAAAACATAAGTTTTTCCTTCCCTTTCTGAAATTATAGACAATATACTGATTTAATAATACTAATTCGATGATTTTTTTTAAACAAAAATGTGACATAAATTTAGTGGTACGTCCATTAGTATAAAATCTGTTTTATATTTGACTATTTGATAATAACTAAAACTATAATATTTTAGATTTATTTTTCCCGTGTAAACCAGACCGTTCAAAATTTTGGATGGACAACAATCCATTGTAAATCAAGTTACTTTTCTCCATTAAACCGATACACAGCTGCCAAAACAAATTTTATTTTAACATCAAGATTTATATCTTTGCTGAACTATATCCAAATTTGTAATTGCTTAGAAAAATTTAGTGTTTGTTGGAAATTGTTTTGACGAAATAGTTTTGATTATTTTTGTGATGAGTTTTTTTTCTACGGAGAGAGTTATCGGAATGACCGGATTTTAGTCACAACACAATTATTGTCATGAGCATGATAACGTAGTATATCTACTTGTCAAAAGATATGCTTACAACGAAACAACTAAACCATGTTTTTTCAATGAGAATAGTATCGATCATTTCACCTTGGTTTCTGGATAGACATGTAAAGCCCAATAGACAACAACATCGATTGATACTTTTATTAATCAAATTCAAAGAAACAATTACAAAGGAGATATATGGAAGAACGATGAAGCAAAAGGAGTACAAACTTGTCCATTACACTCACAAACCCATAATCCACTATTGCATGAGAACCAAACGTTCATCATTTTAAACAATCCACAGAAAAAAAAAATCACCAATTCAAAAACCACACGAAGATAAGGCAATAAGTTCAAGCATTCATAAACCACATTATTTGTTTTTCAATAGGATGTCTTTAGATATGGCATAAGTATTCAACTTACGCGCATTGAAAATTCTTTGGAGTTTTTCTACTACAAACATTGAGGAGTACGCTGAGATTGATGGGAAGGTTAAGGTTGATGCCAAGAACGGTAGCCTTGAGTGCGGTACAGAGACAGACCGCTGCGTCAAGGTCAGCCAAGCCTTCAATGAGCGAGCAGCATGGCTTTACGGGTGGGTTTCCCAATGTTAGGTCCACTAGCTTGAGCACATTAGCACAAACACCCAGTTGTAGGGCGTTTCTAGGACAAGAGCCTGTGCTTGGGGTGGTCGGGGTGCTTGGGGTTGTTGGCGTGGGGATGCACTTGGAGCATGTAGCAGAAGTGTAAGTGAAGAAGATGAGGTTAAGAGAAAGTAAGAGTGCAAGAGAGGTTCTTGGGGCCATTTGTTTGTGCAGCTAACGTCAACAAAGTAAAGCTCAAGAAGTAGTTGTGCGTTTATGTTCTTTGAGTTGGGTGAAGATAAATACTGGGTGTTAGTGGGTATTTATAGAAATTTCATTAGGAGCGAATGAAATGGTTTATTATTAATTTTCGAGTGGAGATTAATTATAGTTGACTAATTTTTCATATTTATAATTTTATTATATAAGTAGGCTTAGGGGGTGTTATTGGATTTGGTAAATCAATGTATTTTAATGTAATTGGAATTAAGAGTATTGTAATGGTCTTTGTCTAAAATTAGCTGGCAATCGTAAACAAAATATTATAGTACTATTTGTATTTAGA
Source organism: Sisymbrium irio (assembly GCA_000411075.1). Taxonomy (NCBI): domain Eukaryota; kingdom Viridiplantae; phylum Streptophyta; class Magnoliopsida; order Brassicales; family Brassicaceae; genus Sisymbrium; species Sisymbrium irio. The sequence continues at coordinate 13,176 of KE155738.1, read as the reverse complement.
CATCCCAAAAAAATTTGATAGTAAAAGTTTAATAAACACTATGAATAATAAACCAGAACATTAAACAAAAAATGTATTACTCATTACCAAAATATTCAATAAGAATGGAACAGAAAATGCAATTGATAAGACGGTACCAGAGAAAATCAAGTAACACATTTGGAACACAGTTCACTAGTAGAATATGCTAGTAATCCATATTAAAGAGCAACTAGATTCTATCCCAGCCAATCTTAAAGTTGATATATATATATATATATAAAAGATAATATCTATTTGAAAATTAGAATGTAATATATAGTTTGAATATGTTCTGCCGACATTTTTAGTTGGTTTTTGATTTGTATTTTCTATAATTTTTATAAAAATATATTTGTGGAAATTATAAATTTAAATGTGTAAATTATTTATTCTTGAAACAATAATATCACCATATAATTTTTATAGTTATAGTATGCTTGTATAATAAGCTTACTGATTTGTGTGTATATATATATTTATAATTTTAAATATATTATATAAAACCATTTTATATTTATAATATTTTATATTATATTAAATAATTATTTTAGTTTAACTGAATGTAATTTCAAATTTATAAAAATAAAATAGACACTCATAAATTTAATATTCATATAACTATTCAAATATATTTAAATATTCATTTATTTTGTTAAACAATTATTTAGATATTAAAAATCTAAAGATGGGAATTTTTTTTAAGTCAATAGTGTCATTCCTTTACATGCATGTAGAATTTGGAGTTCTAATTTGAACTACAAAGTATGTATGCTCATCAACATCATAATATGATATTTGCAACTGATTGCTTTAATCTTGTAAAGATGTTAGATAATTTAGATAAGTGGTCTGCTTTCTTCATACATTTGGAGGAATTTCAGATAACAAAAATATTTTTAACACTTCTAACATCAAATTTATTCCACATTACAAAAACAGACAAATTAGCATGGAATGTCCAGATGCTTCTATCAGAGACGATTTATATTGACTCGATTCTTCCAGCTTTAATATATATTTTTTCTTAAATAATTATTTTCTTGTAAAAAAATAATTTGATAGAATTTTTTAATTAAAAACATAAAGTTTAAGTTTTATAGTTTTAGATGAAATTATGGAGTGGTTTAATAAATATCATACAAATTTGTAATTCATCCAAAACCATCTGAATCCTCAATTAAACTTAATCTCAGATTCTTTCAAATATTATATTCAATATATTGTATATTGTATTATTTTGCCAAATAATAAATTAGAGGAAGAAACAAATGATATTATGTTTTTTTGTTACTTTTCTATGATAATCTACATTTGACAGTGGGTACATATATATTTAGGACTTTTTATAGTTAGGAATTTGAATCCATAACTTTTTATTTCTCTAAAACCTGCGATTTGTTATTTAATTAAGGTGACACATGATATTTAAAGTTGCATGTGTTACTACGTTAGCACAAGCTAGCTGTTCTATGTCTATAAGTAAGTGTGTTTAGAATGGAATGATTGTTCTTTATTCCTTCACGCTAGCTTGTCCATGTGAACCTATCTCTTATCCTTCAACGAATTCCATTGTCACGGGGCAAACTTAAATCACCATTATTCTAAAGCATTATTTAGTCTACACAAAGTCTCATACGAAGACAAATCTATGGCTTCATTTAGCATTTGTTAAACTACTCAAGTTATTTTTAATCCCTCAATGGATGGACTAATTATAATAATTCCGTATAACAAGGGGTACCAGATGAACCAATAAACATTTTTGTCAATAGTATATATTGTTAGTTTTAGCCGAGATAATAGACAACGCAACGGTACTTCTAACATAAACCTCTAATGTATATGTTATTAGAGTTGGGTCTGTGTGTTGTACGGATAGTATTTTTTGTTATATTCAAAACCAAGCTATTTTAATTCAAAAATCAAACCAAGTTATTTCAATTTTAACCATCATTTTTTTTCCAAATGGGTTTGTGAATTTATATCTATTTTTAAGTTTTTAATTTAAAACTCTTCTACACATGCCCGATAGAAAGAGAACATTTTTTTTTAGATAAATGAAATTTAAAATAGATACGTGACACCATTTCAAAGCACAATTAGAAGATATTATTTTTGATTATATAAGATTAATTATATATCAAATAACATAAGAAATTTGAAAATATTTTATTTTTCCACATATATGCATTTTCTATACTAATTAAACGGTTACTTGTGAATTACAATTTACACCAAATAAATTGATATGAATTAAAAGTAATGTATTGTATCTAAATTTAGAATAAAATTTTTTAAAAAAAATCTAAGAATATTGAATAGACACAAAAAAATAAAATGAGAAATTAAAAAATACTAAATTTTGAAGGACCTAAAAAACCAAAAAAGAATGTTAAATATTGGAAAGACACATGTCACCTCTTCAGAGCTTTCTTTAAAGAAACTTTAATTTATTATATAAAATAGCCTAAAACCAGTTATTGTAGAGTTCATCAATTTGGTGGAATAAAAGACAAACGGACTAAATGAAAAAGATCACAGAGCTTCTGGATTCATCGACATGTATAAGAAAAGTTAACCACTCAAGAAAGATTTTTTTTTTTTAAATATAAAACATCTCAATCTTAATTTTAGTGCTAGAGTTTTCCAAAGTTATTAGATAATTATTATAAATTTGAAATAATAATTAAATTTGATATTTGTGAGAAAATAAAAGATTAGTTCGTCTGAGTTTTCAAAATGTTCAGAATATTTTCTGAATACTTTTTTCGACTTAATATTTTCTCATTTTTGTGGTCAATTGTAAGTTTGAAATTAAAGACAGTCATATTCAATATTCAATATTATTAATATGAAAATATTAAGAGCTGTTAGATCCAATTATAATCTATAAGGTGTTATAACGACAAGATCATTGATGGTATTTCTCTTTCCGATTATATACTTCAATATTTTATATGAATGGGGGATATATAAAACCATTCTATTTTTATCCTTTTCCTGAATAAATAGTACAGGTTTCGTGTATTACTGGAATCGATATATTTTATAATATTCGGGTTATAAAATAAGGTCGATCATGCCAATATATATGGTTCACGGGTAGTAGCTATACGAATGATCTAGAATTTAATTATTCTTTAGACGGGATTGTAATAGTATGATAATCCTCATGCCAAATATAGAATTGACCAATTAGTTGTTAGTTATCTTCTTATCTGGATTTGTTTTTCATTCCAATAAACTGAGAACATGATTTCTATTTCTGCATAAATTGTGTCTTGCAATGATATCTATTTCTTCAACCGATTAAAAGTTTCAAATCTATTAGAAAATCATTTGAAGTCATTTTACTGATGTAGCAAAACTAATTTTTTTCTCCCCTTTTATTTATTTATTTTTATTTTAAACCTTTTTAAAACATCTAAAATTAAATTTTGAAGATTTTAAATTAAATCTATTAATTTTAATTATTCCTGTTACTTTAGTTAAAAATTAAATATATATCATTAAATTTATTATTAAGATTAGACACATTTAAGATAAATAAAATGTTAATTTTTTATTTTAAAAATCTATATGAGAAATGTACGTAAAATAGCAAGTGGATACTATACATTTAAGAGAAGAAGATAATTTTGTTCTTTTTTAAAGATTATTTGAAAATTTGAAATATTATTATAAAAGATAACATTTTAAATATTTTATTTACTAATCCTAATCATATCAGTATATTTCAATCATGTATTTAATAATTAGAGATTTTTTTTAAAATATTTAATTTTCTAATCTTAACAATAAATTTGTATTCAATTTGAATTGATGGATCATATTTTTCATGAAATATTTAACAATCAAAATATTTTAAAAATAATTTCAGAGTCATGATTTTTATTTATAATATTTTATCATTTTAATTAACTTAAAAAGGCGAAATAGAGTTTGTAACACTAATATTAAAAAAAACATAAATATGAAAGCAAAACTGAAAAAATTAAAATGATCGTTCATAAAGGGTTGTAGAGTTTTATAAACTTAAAATTGTTAATATAATTTAAAAACAATAATTAATCCTACATAATAGCTGGTATTATCCTATTAATCAAAAAGGAATCTCAAGCTGTGATATGTTTCCTTCTTAACAGTTTTTTGCACTAATATATATATATATATATATATATTTTTTTTTTTCTTTTTAATAGAATTTAAAATAAATTCTAAACAATAACTTTAGGTTAGGCGTGGTTAGGAATCAAACCGAATATTACAAGAAAATTATATCAAAATCTAAATCGAAGACTAAACCGGACCAAAGTCGGAATACGTTTGGACTTAAAACAAAAGCAATGCTCAAGATCACCGTTACTAAAATCTAACCACCGCAAGAACCTCTAACGGCACTGAAAACCACTAGCAGAAAGAAAAAAAGCTCAGGACGAACACCTTTGCTGCTTCTAAGCTCTAACACAACCCTTAAGAAAAACCCTGCACGGTAGAACATATAAGACTTCCGCCGCTTAGCCACCGAGAAACCAAAGATAAAGAGAGATTTAAAAAGGCGCTGCGATGGAGAACAAGAGACAAACGATACTCCACGATAGCAAATGAGGTGTAGAAGCAGTGAAGAGGAGGACGAAACGCCGAACACAATTAGGTCTAATGATCCCAACCTGAGAGAATTTATTTTGCTGTAGATCCCAACCTGAGGAGGAAAAAGTTGTCCTATGATCCTTTATCGAAGATGAAGTGAAGGCCACAAGCAGATTTTCGAATGCAAAAGGTGTAATATTACAAATCTGTAATAATGTCATTTAGGTGAGTAATATTTATTATAGACCAATTTCACGTACGTACTTATTGCTAGTTGCTATAGACACATTACCATACATATATAATGGACTAATAATTAACGCATAAATGGATTTTATGTGTTCTTTGATTAGCGTTCGTTTATCCTTCTTATTACATTTCCTTTAATGTAACTAATCAGAATTGCTTTTAACAAAAAAAAAAGGAAGAAAAAAATTCACGTGTGCGTGAGCATGAACAAATCCA
>KE155736.1:109955-125208 GCA_000411075.1 Sisymbrium irio | reverse complement strand
TATATATATATATATATATATCAGTTTTTAATCGGCTTCATCTGAATGATGAGAAGATGAGTCCGAGCCTTCGCCCTATATATACAGAATTTTCTTTGAGCTTATAGTAGCAAAAATAACTAAATAATCGGTCCAATTCTACTAAACAATTAAATTAACCTTGCTATGAACTCCTGAATGACTGGTAACTCGGGATTCATCAGAAACTGTGCACAATCATCAGTACCTCGAAGCTCAGTGCCATCTAAAATATACATAACATAATTTTTAAAAACATATAACTAATGGAACACTTCACTAACTTATATTAGCGACACTGAATATTTATAATGTTTTATCTCCAGTATCATAAACCTCCCACCACCTCAATACACCAACACAACATCTATGAAGAAGAGAATACCAATCAAGATTGATTTTGATAGCAAGATTACCCCAGGTATGACACTCCATTGCATATCCATTTTAGTCATTGAACATATAATATTATTTATAAAATAATCAAGATTAAGAACTGCTTTTGTTCAATATATAATTTAATCATGATATACCTCTCGTCAACCAAAACAAACTCAAGGATATGATGCCTATTTTCAGGAACGTACTCACCACCCCACATAAGGTCATCAACTTGAGTGATATATCCTATTACATCTAACATTTATCGTAATTCAACATAGTTAACAATCAAAAAAGTAATCCACAACTTAATTTAGTGATGTTCATCAACATTAAACCAAGATACTAACCCACCAAAACTTTCCTTACGATCCCAGGACGCATGATACTCGAGATCTAGTAGGAGAAATATACAAAGAATCGCCCAATGACGGAATCAGATTACAAACAGTAGTCAAAAAAAAATTTATCTTATAGGTATGATCAGTGGTCATCTTCTGTCCAATTGCGGTTTTTACTTTGAAATTGAATATATCATTCCACTTAAACTCCTCGATATAACTCTCAGATAAACCAAGCCAGTAAGTGGGAACTGTGGCCTGAATTTTTGCTCCATAAACCAAAAAACAAAATTAGCAGGAAGTGAATAGAATTTATAATAAATATTACAGTATACACTAAATACTCTGAGATAATCGTGGTTCATATCATAAATATTTTTAAAAAAATATAAATGAATACTTGTTTATCGTCTAAGACCATCTTTATCTTGTAAATTCCTCGAGGCAGTTGAACTCTCCATTTTCTTAACACTTTTACTTTTATCCACCACTCATATTTAGATGAATCAAGAAAAACCAAATATGTGGTTTGATATTCCATTTCGCGGTATATCTTGGCTAACCTGTTCTTCTGCTGCTTCGACTTCTTTGAAAAATATAGATTCCAAAATTAAATATTTGATATAAGTTATAACTCGTTCATCTCTAAAGCATGCATGCTCTTGTTTGTATAAAAAGAAACCTCGGTAGTGTAAAAAGTATTTACACACTCAATAACTTTTCAGCACACACATTTTACACTCGAAAAGTTAGACAGGACACACACATCATCCAATACCAATTTAAATAATAACAAAACAAATTTGACTTACACAGTGATGAAACTGCCAATAATTTATTCACATGTTGTTAACTCTGCACTATATCCACTATCAAAAATATTTCATATTAATTTTTTTCACAAATGCATATAATAATTTATCAAAAGGACAAATGTTAATAGTTTCTGTACCAAATCAGTTTAAAAATCTATAAACCTTCTGAGTGTACCAAGAGATCTAAAATTATGATCGGTATAAAAGTAAACAAGTGCATTTGTGTGAACTACATCACATTTCGATGATATCTATATTAAAGTATATATCATCTAACATCATACGACCATATTTATAATTTCTGACTGATACAGTTAATGAAAATCAAATTGAATATTGAGATATATAAATACATACTCAAATTCATCATCGTCATGAAAAAAACTAAGATATAATTTAAAGTTTTTAAAGTTCAATGAACATTGAAAATAAAAATGGACTATGTATGATCAGAGTCCATCATATCTTCATCACTTTTGTCTTCTTCATACTCATCTTTGACTTTGACATCATCGCCACACATCATAAATCTGTTTATCAGAGGTAAGCATAAGCAAAAAAAAAACAATCAGAATATTTTAGCCTTTGAAATAACATACAGAGTAGAAAAGTAATTTATTAGCATTTAAACATAATTATTAGCAATGCAAATTAAATCTAAATTCTATCAATTTAACTCTTCTCAAATCACTAAGAGCACTGCCTTGCAATCCACCTCTGTCTAGCATCGAACACTTCAGGTATATAAGGATTGAACAAAATATCGGATACACATCCTTTTGAGTGTACTCGATAATATCCTACCAAATTTACGATTGTAACAATAAGATTTTTAAAATATTATCAATGCTCGAAAACAAACAAAGTAAAATACCAACCACACATCCTCCACATGTTCTAGAACCTTAGACATCAGACTATCATACCACTCCAACGAGAAACAATCCAAAAAGTTTCAAACTTGATGGTAAAATAATTCCAAGCTGCGCATTCTAATTCCAACCCACTAAACAGACACTTTTGATTGTTAATTTGTAATAAATATCGAGTTAGTATAAATCAAATGCAGATGTTGTACCAAAACAACTTACTTGATATCCATGAAAGTGAATTCTAAATAAGTGTATGGACATTTATATTTATCAGCCGGAGTAATGTGCTGAAGTTTGCCAACCTTGACGATTCGACCTAACAGGTCAATTGAAATTGCACAAAAAGATAAACGTTAAAGTATTTTATATGATATTTGCTAATAATCCACATTTCAAACAGAAAATAGCACATGTTTCCCATCTCATGTAAGACAACCCATCTTGAACTTTGTCAAATTGGATAAATGAGTACTTTGACAAAAATATACTCTGATCAGGTAACATATGTCTTGTTTTATCAGTAAAATTGAGATGAAGTCGCAGATTTGTGACCCGATTCCAAATCGATCACATAATTCAAATTTTGTCAATAAAAAACATTGACCCTTTTTGAAATCATTTTGGTAACCTTTCTCTAATTTACGCAGAATACATCTATAGTGTTACCTTAGATAACCAGTAAAGAAATTATTAAATAATAAATTATCTAGAGATCTTTACTGCAATCAGTATATATAAAGGATAAAATACTTACATCTATATCACTAAACACGAAATTCCGACCAATGCTGAAAACCATGTCCTTGTCATGGTAATCTCGTTTGACAAATAGCCATATTGTGGCCTCTATGAGCTTGGATACTTGCAGATCTGTAAATTTTGTTAAAGTAGTCATCTCTCTAAGAAGTATATAGAGAAGAAGAAGTGTATGTGGCTATGTGCCTTCAATATAATTCTCTACAGAAAGATGCAAAGACAAACAAAACGATACATTCATACCTTTTTATTATTTACTAATAAAACGATTAATAAAACAAAACTAATAGTTTATATACTAACTGGGAATATACTAATATACTCCCTCCATTTCTTTATGTTTTTTGTTTTGGTGATTAGATTTTGTTACGGTTTATTTGATGTTTTGAGACTTTTATTGTAGATATAATTAAATATTTTAATTAGAAAAATTAGCAATGGTTTTAATTTGAAAAAGTAACAAAAAGTTATTTAAATGATTATAGTTTTTTCTTATATATGATTCTGTGTTTATAATGAAATAATATTTTTCTTAATTTGTGTGATTTGAACTAAAACAACAAATAATAAGAAACAGAAGAAGTATTAAAGTCATACTAATACAAAATAAAATTAGTAAATATCAACAGTTTATATGATTAATAGTATTCTATGGATAAATAAATGATTATAATATACGCTTCTGGTTGGTTTAAAAACGCTTAAATTTCTAAAAATATTATGCATGAAATTTAAATAAACATTATCACAAAATTAAAATACCAATAGATATTTATGTCCAAAATGTTCGAGTAAAAATGAAATTGGAAAAATATAATTGCTGGTACGACATTGAAGTAACATAATTGCTGATTAGTTAAGAAGATTTATGAAATAACATAAGAAAAGAAACGCTTAACACCCGTAAGTTGGAGCTGTATTAAATAAACAACCATTAATATCGATGACAATTTTGACATTATCCAATCATAGAATTATTTAGTTAGTAGGCGATAATACTTGTAGGGTGGTACCACACTATATTTAATTTTAGTCATAATAGATCACAGAACGATGATTTGATTTTCATAGAGAAGTATAGATATTTGTGAGCATATTCTTTTTAAATATTCACACAAACAAACCAGACATATCGTGACTCAAAACAAATCACTTATTATTACAACAGTTAGAAAACCAATTAAGATTTATATTAATAAAAACACTGGATTTAAAACAATCATAATATCCTAATAAAATTTTGAGATAACCGTAATATTCTTTGGTGATTCATCAGAGCCTAGTTTCCAGTAATTTCATCACAACGAAAAAACTCACAAAATGTTCTCCCATGACTTGACCAGAAACAACGATCGCATAGTTCTGAACTAATTTTATTATATATGTACCAAAAATACCATGTCTTCTTAGAACTGCATGTGCATCGGGATACAACGGAAGCAAAGAATCGTCATATTCTTCTTTAGTTGGCATCAAGACACGCAGCATACACGATCTACCTAGACGATGGATCAGGAGACGTGAACTCATACGTACCACAATATCTCTCGTGACATGGAATAACTACATCGTTCTGCGAAGAATGACATAAGTGTAGAGAGAAAACTCATATCCCATATCATAGGAATCTGGAAAGCAACAAGGTAGACCATGGCCCTATTCTGGAAGGCATTACTAAATGGCGTCTTTCATGAAGCAATTATTCTAATTCTGGAAGCCTTTCACAAATCCCAGATTCGGGAAGCCATTTCTCATGTTTAGGAAAGCTTACCTGAATCCGTACTTAAACAAATTTGGACCAAAATGGAGAAGAAGCTGGACACAGGATATTGGATTCCAAAGGTCATTATTGACCAAATCTGGAAAGTTATTCAAAATTTTAGGTCAAAATCTTGCCTAGTCTTTTGTGTCTTCATTTCCTATGTATTTATTTAATTTTATACACATTTTTAACTTATTTAAGCACCATTTTTGTGCAATGAATAATAAGCCTTCTTGCTAGTTTTGGAACCTTTGAGTGGTTAACTCAATTCTTTGATCATGGTGTGTAATATCCATTGATCTTTTATGTTATTTGGTTAAAGATTACTTCCAATCAACAACCTCCTTTGGTTAAGGGTTACTTCCTTAGGAGCTGGGTATATCAGGGTCTTCCGCATCTCTTGACACTCCCTATGATCCATCGGTAAATCAGAAGCCTTCCACAACTTCTGTATGATCATTCGCTCCACATCCTTTGATCTTTGAGACTTCATGGTTTTTTGGATGCAAAGCCTATCCAACTTACCATCTTAGAGTGCATTTCTTTGGGAGGATTCATATCACCATATCCCATATCTGCTGTCATTTTTATTCTGAAAATACCTTCCCAGCATTTACCATAGACAAATTAATCTTGAATTCCTTTGATATAAAGAGCAGATAAATTGCCACAACCGTAACACCTCGTCATAAAAGACATCCAATGGATTAATTGTTTATATGTAGATTTGAACAAATCAACAGATCCGAGACTTCTTTCAGTATCCTACATGTTTGCTTCATATTGAACAAATCCTCAAGAGATTTTTTTGAAACATAAATGTCAATACATTCTAGCAAGTCTATAGGCAAGCAAAGCAACATAGATTCGACCATACTTTGGCATTTTCTTATCTCTAAGGCGATGAGATCGTATCTCTCTAAGCTAAATATATATATAATTTTCATCTATAGATCGATATTTTAGATAATTATGAACACACACAAAATAGAAGAGAATATTTTCCAAATATCCAATTGAAAGAAATTTGTTATTATATAGATTTATAATTACCAAAATCTATTATTCACATAAGTATAAAAAAAAACATTGTTAGATCATATATACATATCGTAACCAACACACTATTAAAAAGTCTAAACCCGAATATTATGTAAAATAGTGATAAATAAACTAAATGTATACAATAACATCGTTTTACAATCACTACAATCACCAATGCTGAGTGTTAGGAAAGTAAATAGCATTACAAAAATATAGGAAAATACCTATCTCTCTAGTTCAAAAACAATTATCACACATTTCAGGAGATTTGATATCGTCTGCATGCCAATATTCCAACTCTGAAGAGGGTGTGCACTTACAGGTGTATATAGAGTAAAGCATTTGACTATCAAAAAGGGTCTTCTTGTCTATCCAACCAAGTATCGCAGGAGAAAATCCCCATCCTCTCTTTGCAAAAGCATAACTGATTGGCCGAATAGTCTCTATAGAGAACCAAGAAAGGTAAGATCCATCCTCACAGAATATGTTGCGGAATATTGCGAAAAGATATTGAGCAAGTATGCAACCTTGATATGCAGCCCTTTTAAGTCTAACCAAACCCTCTTCGGATTTGTCGAGCATAAAATAGTTTTTACGAACCTTTCATGTAGTGAGCGCACGGATTGCCGTACTCCTAACACTTTCTTATAAAAGTGACACTACTAGACCAATGATTAAGGGATACATCAAAGAGATCGACAGTAGCGTAGACAGAGGAAAGCTCCAAAACATTTCTGATAGATCTGCAAGTTGTTTTCAAATTAAAGAGATCCTTAATAGAATTTTTTCCAACCCGACGGACGATGATTTCCTGATCGGCAAAGAGATGAGCTTTGATCCGTTCATATCTCCTTTTTTGGTGGATATAAAAAAAATGAGAGAGTGAAGGGTCTTATTTACGATGACTTACAACAGTGTGTTTGACATGTATAAATAAATTTATTATTAAATGATGGTTCATTATAATCATTACAATTAATAGTGTTTGTATGACAACTTTTGTATCTAGCCAAAACAAAAAGAGTTATTTTTTAGTTTTATTATCGCCGATAAAGTATAGTTACATATATGTTTTCTATTTATATATGTATATGTTAAAATAAGTTCAGCTTTTCTGTCATAAAACTTTGTTGCATGCACTATACATTACAGTTTCAAATTCAACACATCTTTCAAGATGTCCACACCCATTTGGTTACTAGTCACGAGTTTTTTTATCAAAAATAGTTTGTAACTTATTATTTAAATAGAAATACAGTCAATATATAAATTCTTGGAATTATATTTTATAATTTGAAATAATTTTAATATGATAAAACTACACTCTTTAAAAAATAAACAAATTCCTTTTTTCATATTAGAACACATATCAACTATAAATAAACGATAACCTAACAATTCGAATTTACCATTTAACTGGACCACCCTAAATATTTTTTTTAATAATGTCACCAATTAGTTTATTTATTATTCTGAACGTTATATCTAATAATATCACCGATCGTTCTAATTATTTAATAATATCACCGTTTAATCTATAAAAAATAATCAACTTCAGCAATTCCGATATTGCAGTTGACCCTTAAGACGCGACTGAATAGCATCCACCAAATGAAAATATTATTCGAAATCTTACATATTTGTATAATTGTATCCCAAAATTTCATATAAAACACAAATCTGAAATTGAAAATATTTTTATAAACTATTCAGTTGTTGATGAGACAAATAATGGAATTCTTCGTCAAAATGTACAAAGGTTGTTACACAACCATGTATCAGACCAAATATAATCACACTTTGAAAAGACTACTTTAAAATTTTATGCAGCACGCCTCGATCAAACGCTTCAGATCAGGAATGTCTACTTCCGAAGAACATTTATTCCAAAAAACCTGAATGCTAGCAGTATTATATTTTAAGTTCTAACTAAATTCGGAAATCACAAAAAAATACAAAGTTTAGTTCAGTTATAGAGAAGAGTTTATAAAAATTCATATGTGCTTCACATGTCTAGTACTGCACCATCGTCGGTCAACAATCTAAAACATACAGCCAACTATTAGGATGAAACAGTCAGACACAAAGGAAGTAAAAGTATTAAAGAACAAAACGATTTTCAAACTCCAGAGCTTCCTTGATAGGCGGATTAATGGCAAAATCAGAACAATCGGGAACCGACTTAACCATCAGCTTTCTATAAGTCTCACCTATCACCTAAAATATAACGAAACTTAGTGTGAGAAAATACCAGAACTTCGACAGCACACAAGTGTGATCTCCGAAATAATTGAACACAATCCATACCTACATACTCTTCAAACTTCCAAAACCTCAGAATACAAACCCGTCCATGTTCAGATTCATTCTTCCACACATCTGACGATATCGTTGCTACACATACATATTTAAAATTATGCATCAAACAGAAGATATATCCAGTGCAATACTACCCATGCATCTTTAAATAAACTTACTTCTTATCCATAGATCAAACCATAAAACATACGACTCGTCACCATTGTCTGGATGTTCCTCCGTTTGAAGAGTTCCCACACTCGATACATACGCAATCAAGTCTGTATAGGAAAAAATAATGAATATAAAACGATTTTTATAATATAAATATGCGAAATCATTATCTATAGATAAAGAAATATAACCTAAACGAATACAAAATAACGGTAGACACCATACTCACCATATAGAACAGATGTACAACGTCTCTGAATACCGGAGAAAAGAGGAAGTTACTATCCAGAATGGGATCAATCCGTCTTACTAATTTGGTACGCTTGAATATAATATCAAACTTATAAGGAGCAGGTTTTTCTTGGCCAATCGAATGGAAGACCCTGAAAGCAAAGATAAATCGCCACTCACGTTTTTTCAATTGATCCTCGAAACGCTGAACCAAACTTGGAATGATAGTTAGACGATTCCTACAACCCTACAGTACATAATGCAAATTCAGCAACAACACAGCAACCAGTAAAGATGATAGATCCACAGCATATTTCTACCCCCAAACTTGATATAGACTTTAAGCAACAAATAACTACAACGTCATAAACTCAATCTATCCACAAACAACTCGATACACGGCTTCAAAAAGAAGAAAATTTTCTTTAAATCAATACCTCTCGATCAGAAACTTTCATCCTCGAACAGTAGTCACCGGCCGGTAGATATTCTCGCCATAACCTAAGAATGTTAACTTTTACTGCCTAAATTTGACCTACAGAATTCAGGTCTTTAATTGGATCAATCGGTACTCTGGATTCAATCATATTCCACATTATGTTTAGAAGAAGAAAAGAACAAGAGTCTTTTTAGAACTCAACAGACGGAAAAAATGTTCAGTTTTGAAGATCAGAAATTACCCTTTTCACGAAACTGGAAATAATAATTACCTCCGCAAAATAAAAAGTCAAAAATCAAAACGACGTACAGCCAATCGATATCCACTCGGCGATGCAATGATTATACTCTTTAACACACAAAAATATTAATGCAGTGTTCGACCATATATACTAATTTATATATTTTCATATAAACACAACTACTCACATGTTTCGCGTCCAGTTTTTTAAAGATTTTTTACCATTTACTTATTAATCATCAAATATAAACAATATTATGATGTATAGGTATGAACTGTACCTTGATGTACACAATGATTTTGACAATATCATTACTAAATATCGAGTAAGCCTTTCCATTTTAAATCATTTAAATATTATGCTTCACCCATCAGTATGAGACAATTATTTTGTATCGTACTAATTTACTTGATTTATGATTTAATAGTAATATAAACGCAATTGGATGATAACCAACACAGCTAAACAAATAATGGTCATGTCCAGAAAAAAATATATATCCAATAATTCATCAAGCCAAAAATAAACTAAGACTGCTTGAACACAACAATTTCAGGAATGGAAAGGGTTCAACACAGCATGAGTGCAGCCAAAGAAACTCGACGCAACATAAATGCCTAAAGAAACACAAATTATAGCTCAATATTAACATGATAAATAACAATCTCAATCAGCCAATAGAGCTCTTAGGACAATTCTCACCTCTGTATACAATTATCCTGGAATACCTAAAAACACTAATGATGATAGAGTCTCTGGCGCTTTCATAACCGAAAATGAAACTTTCGGCATAATCTCCAGTCAAATATTACCACAAACAACATCCCTTATTTAATTTTTCTGTTAAATCCAGTTATAATGTTCTCAAAATAACGACATTAGAAACAAACAATACATATTATCTTCAATGAAAAATCGTATTATCTTCCGTCAAGACATCCTAAATTTCAGAGTCCTATCTGAAAAGTTTCCAACATTCACCACTCTACCAATCAAACAAACAATCGTTATCACAATCATCACACTTGTATCCAAAACATACTAACCAACACAGCAACTCGTAACTAAATTCTCATTCAAAATAATCTCTATCTCGACAAATCTATAGAAATATGGTGTTGTTCTGCAGTAGACATTTACACAAACAGTTTTTTTTTTTACAAACAAATCGTAAATGAATGACTGGCTGGCTTGAAACCTTCTTCGACTGGTAATAGATCAAACTCCATTAACAGAATCCAACTTTCCTCGTCAAAATGCTCAGCAAATAAATCTGATCATCAAGAACAACAGTGGCTTACATTTGATCACCCTAAAAAAAGAGTGATACGCTTATTCCTTGACATTGAGCGAGACATGAACAAAAATAAAAAATACCTTTAAGTCAGCCAGAATATAGCTGAACATTCCACCCTCAGCAGTAAGCCGCATAAATTGACGTAACACTTTATCCCTATATCTCCATACATGAGTAAGAGGGCTGAGTTCAGAAACACTTGGCAAACATAGATCATATTTTCGATATATGGCCTCGGGCAGAAAATGTGAAATAATTGTGATAGTCGACAACAACGGGAGCACCAATTCTCAAAACCAATAGAAAATAAAGGGTTCATAACATTTATATATGCGACAAATTTTCCTTTTTTATGATAGCCATTAAGATTTAGAAATATTCCATGCTATGTTCGATTCTAGAACCATCCTTTACAATTTAGTTATCATCACCGTCATTATATATCTAACATTATTTGTATTATGCATTAACACTAACATATTCATACATATCCATTCGCAATAAAGAGATATTCACACCTTTTTAGTTAAGAAAATACATCATACATTAACTATTTAATATCCATTGATAGAATATACATAGTTATTTATATGCGTCTGATATTTTTTTCCAAATACAATAAAACCTATTTTATAATTACATATACCATCATATTTCATAAGTTTCGTAGTGATAAATACAAACGTTCATAACAAACAGTAATTTTATAGACTACTAAATATATTATTTACGAAGATCACTAATATATTCAAATATATAGCTCCATAATTTTCACTTCTCAATTCATGTGGTTATACCTAAAAAAATAGACATGTACATACAACGTCCTCACTAAGATCTCAACGTGTCTATACCAAAACATAAAACATAAAACATTTATTTTTAAATGGATGCAACGAAGATTTGACGTTATCTCGATTATTATGTAATGAAAAATTGATACAAAATCAAATAGTCTCAAAGTTTAAAAATTTACGATAAAAATTGACAGATAAATCCACCATAGATGCTGAGAATATAACTAAATAAATCCACTATAGACGTCGAGAATATAACTAAAATATATCTAAGAAAATTATTCAATTACGATAATATATGCTTGTTGCACATCATACACACATGAAACTAACATCTATTTATACAGTAAAATTTAATCGGAAATTAAAACTCTGATAATAATTGGCAAAATGGAACAATATACGGTAAGAACAACGCCATATATCACATAAAGAAACAATATCAAATTAAATTATAAACAAAAATATGAATGACATAACATATCGTACATTCTTAAGCAACAGAAAAGCTAACGAAATATAATGACTTTTTAAAAAGTTGAATATTATTTCAGAATGCAACATAGGTCATTAACAAACAGTTTACCCCTCCAAATACCTCTGAGATTACACATTTCTGGAATATAGGGATACTACACAATGTCCGATATCGGTCCATTTGAATGAACTCGGTAATCCCCTATAAATGTTAAAAGTTTGAACAACAATCTCGGTGTATTATTCCATGGAAACTATAAAGCATGCGAGAGAATAAAATAATAATAACTAACCACTTATGTTGCACATTTTCTAGAACCTTAAGGCAACAATTGGAATTCCATGCCTACGGCCTAAAAACCACATGATCTCGAATTTGTGTGCAAATTTACGCCATGTGTTGCATATAAGCTCTTTCCTGCTGTTTAGAAAGTTATTCAAACGATGATAATAAACACATTAAATTTATAAATCATAACATTCACTCAGGAAAATGGTACCTAAGATCATGGATAGCAAACTGAAAAGTCGAGAAGGGACGACAATGAGAAAGATTTCCCTCGTCATGTTCAATTTTATTCACCTTTACTATCACACTTATATGGTCAACTGATAATCTATAAGTGAGGAGATATATCAGAATTTATGTTAATCAAAATATAAAAAATATAAAAAACGTAAACTGAAAAGAATGTGAAAGAACCTGCTTGACATCTCCTATAAGCCGAACCATCTGTTACTTTGTCAAATATTTGCTTCGGAATAGGTGGCCTCACTACACATAATTTGTGTGTGGTTTCGTCTGTGAAGTAGAGATGAATCGGCAGAGTTGTAACACGTTTAATAATTGATGAACGCTGGATTTCAAATTTAGTTTTTAAATATTATCGACCCTCTTTAAAATCGTTTTTATATTTTTCTTCTAAATATCGAAGAATAGTTTCCTCAAGTGTGTTGCCCTAGATATCATCAAATTTTAATTATGAGGAAGTTTTTCAAAAGGTAAAATATTAGAAAAGGAAAATAGAATATAGAAATACTCACAGAACGATCACAGAAGATGAACATGCGGCCAGTACTAAAATTCTTGTATGTTTCCTAGTAATCTCTCATAACGCAGAAACAGATCTTCGATATACACAGTGGAGATACCTCTAAATAGGATAAATTTACGAAAGACCCAATTGTTGGTGTGCTAGATGGAGGAACAAAGAGAAGATTATTTCAGAAAAGGAAACTGGAGATGAAAGGGTTGTAGATAACTGTCATAAGATATATCGAACCGTCACGACAATAGTAAAAATTTGTCCAGTAAAAATGAGCAATCCTAAAATTTATATCACATCGACATTTCCAAAACATTCGAGATCACCTACTCCTTTTTTAAAATGGGCCTACCATATGATCAGTGTTACAAAAAAAAAGACCGAAACAACAATACCAAAACCGTAACTAATGATTACCGAGATTAAGATAAAATTGGGTTATCACTAATAAAAGTTGAGGACAGGCCTGTAGACCCATTCAGTATATCATTTCTGATCAAACAGATATTAAAAACTGTAAAAAAATTATACGATTAGTATTTTATATCCGATCGGAAAATAATCATATCCCAAAACTGCAATACTATTAGGAACCACGTCAGAAACTAGGAATTTATTATAAATATGTTGTTAATATGAAAAATTATTAAAACGATATCACATATCGTCATTATCATAAACATATCAGAATACCAACACATTTAAAAAAAAAACATTATATAAGATAGATACTATAACCATCATTCGCAGCCTTGAATAATTTGACGACGAAAATCATCCACTTCAGGAAAAGGAGGGTTTGTCAAAATCTTTGTACAATCATAAAAAGTCAAGGCTACCCAGACACCTTGCAACTTACAGATTTTCGCAAACCTGATAGCGCATATAACCATACGTCTATTATAAAATGCAAGATCATCAAGAAGATTTTCAGAATAATCCTTCCCCATTAAAACCATTAGACGTGAACCCATATCACAATGAAGAGAATAATGAATTTAAGATATAGCTTTACAATTAACACTATTCCAGCAGTTATCAGCTAAACACTTACATCCCATCTCCGAGCTTCATATATACACTCCCCCAATCACTGCTACAATTCGAAGATTTCATTATCGGTACAAATCTGCCAGTTTTAATTACATGATCTATCAAATCTAGACAATGCTATAACTAATCAGCCACACTCCATAACAGAATAATAAGAACAAAAATATGAAAACATTATCACAAAATATAACAGCCATGGAAACAATTAGCATAAAACAACTAAACTTAGCGACACAGTACATAGGATCACACAAACCGCTGTGAATACCTCTAAATCCAACGAAAAAATAATAAAAAGATGGACCGCGACATGAAACAATAGCAGCCGACGTCCTAGACTGCAACTTAAGTATGAAATCATGAGAAGTCGCCCTGAATTTCCCCTTGATGCTCTTTAAATCAAAATCTTTCAGAGTAATCCAGTCTCATTCTTCAAGTCTTTTCAAACCAACATTCTCTATATCATCACTTAACGTAACATGAATCTTGTCACCCTACAAACAACTCAATAATAAATTTTCAAAGATAATAACATGTATCCATAACCAATAACACAGAACAAGCATACAACCAATACATGTACATCAGTACATCAGCGAGAACAAAATCCAATGTTCTACCATATGCAAATTCTCAACATTATAATATTTAGATTCTAATCTAAAAATCACCCAAAAAAAAAAATCCGCTTGCTTGCAGAACTAAACAACTGGTGTTTTAGCATCGCCAAGATGACAAACAAACTCAATTATCAAAGACAACGAAAATACAAATGTAAATCTGAACATACCATTTTGGTAGCACCGACACATTTTCCAAACAATTTCACCGTATACTCATCCAAATTAACAAATAACTGAAAGAAAGCCAAAGAATCTAGATCTATACCATTATGAGAAAACTCTCGAACTGTTTATATGATTCTCCAAAAAACCCTATATCATTACAGTTAAATATTTAAAATATTTGTAAGCACAATGGACCAAAATCAGGCCATTCTTGTGTCTTAAATCCTGATTCAATTAAAAAATACAAAAACAAACATCCACGTTAAATGGGCCAAGGGGGCTTAACTGTCTTGTTGATAAAATCATGATTATTGGAAAGCTCTTGACACAATGGTTATAAATATAGTACAAATATATCTATATGACTATTGAGAAAATCTTAACATTAAGTCTTGTTTCTCTCTCCTAGTTTCTCTCTAACTT
>KE155736.1:44578-74253 GCA_000411075.1 Sisymbrium irio | reverse complement strand
CAACGTTTTTTTTTTTTTTTAAGCTCTAAAAACGCCGTTTCTTTCCTTCCATCTCTCTAAAAAAAACTCGTAAGCTTCTTCCATTATCATCTCAGACCATTGACAATCCTCTTTGCATCCCTTACAGCAAAAACTCTTACCCTTCCGATTGAGTAGAGTTGGTCGCCGTAAGAAAGAAAACCCTAATTTCTGTGCAGCCGCATAGTTTCCACACGCAAAGAACCTGTCTTGCTTTACATTCAATTCATGTCAAGATTCTGGAAAGTGAGTTGTCTTAAAGTCTGAAGCTTTAGGGGACTAAGAGCTCGCACTTCTTGGTCCCCAGCAGATGAGTGGTAAATAATGAGCTTGAGATTGCAAAGCCCTTTTCTTGGTACTCCTCTTCTTCTTCATGGTTCTTTAAATGGTAGAAACATCAAAAGTAATGCTTTTGAGGATAGAAGTAGCCGTGGTAGAAGAGCATTCCGTAGTAAGCGTATTTGCTCAGAGAAGAAGAATGACTGGTTAGCACAAGTAGCGAAATTTTCTAGGTTTTGTGGGGAAAATGTAGAGCTTTTGAGGAAGTCTCTTGATTCTAGAAGTAGGATGATGGAGGTAAAATGTCTTAGAGAGCCTTTGGTACGAAGTAGGGATTTGGTTAGGTCTTTGGCTCCTGTTTGGGAAGAAGGTTTGTTTTTTCTGAGGTGTTCTGTTTTCTTTGCTGTTATCTCTGGGGTTTGTTTATTGGTGTGGTATGGACAGAACAAAGCTCGTGCTTTTGTCGAGACTAAGCTTTTGCCGTCGGTTTGCTCTATGGTTAGTGAGAGTATCCAGCGTGAGGTTGATTTCGGTAAGGTTAGAAGAGTTTCACCATTGTGCATAACACTTGAAGCTTGTTCCGCTGGGCCTCATGGTGAAGAGTTCTCGTGTGGTGAGGTTCCGACTATGAAACTATGTGTTCGTCCTTTTGCTAGTTTGAGGAGGGGAAAGATTGTGGTCGATGCGATTTTAAGTAATCCAACAGTGCTGGTTGCACAAAAGAAGGATTTTACATGGTTAGGGATACCTTTTTCTGAAGCTAGTTTGCAAAGTCGTTTGTCCTCTGAAGAAGGGATTGATTTTCGGACCAAAACTCGAAGAGTTTCAAGGGAGGAAGCAGGGCTTCGCTGGGAAAATGAACGGGATAATGATGCAAGAAAAGCTGCGGAGATGGGGTATGTTGTTCCTTGTAAAGATTCGTCTCAAGCTAAAGATAATGCGATGAAGCACGATAGGCGTTTGACTGAAATAGCAAATTCCAACTCGTTTATTTGCATGGATGAGAATATGCATTCTGCAGATCAGCATTGCTTAGACACAGGGGTTGATTATGATGTGAAGCACGCTGAATTGGAAAAGTCATTTGGCATAAAGATTCCTGGTTCAGAGCTCAAGTTCTTGTCCAAAATGTTGAAGGGCCCGAGGAAGTACAAATTTAAGTGGAAATCAAAATCACACAATAATTCAATGTCTGATATTAGTGCCAAGAAGCGGATTCTTGAGCGGAGTGCTTCAGCAGCTCTATCTTATTTCCACGGCCTATCACAACTAAAGTCTGACGAGTTGAGTTTGGATATGCTATTAGAAAAAGGTGAGAGAGAAATCAGTAATCAAGATGATTCTCATGTGAAATGTGGTGAGCCATCAATAGATTTGGGTGGGGAAGATTATCGAGGGATGGGAAAAGGGCCCGTCGCTGTGAAAAAGGCTACGACGTTAGACAAGTTCACTGTATTACGTGATCCATTCCTTATGACCGTTGATAGACTCTGTACACTTTTACAACGTAAAGGAAGCTCATGTGGTGAAGATACTACAGATTCCACTCAATCTGAGACTGTACGCAGTCAAAGAGGAGATATATCTATGAATGTTATGAATCAGAATGCTGACCATGTTCCACATGATAATCGAAGTGGAATTCAACCTCGTGACTTTACTTTCAAAAAGCATGAGCATAAGCCTGTAGCAAATCACTGGCGTCCAACTTGGTCATGGAACAGAAAATTGAAGGAAATGGTCTCTAATATTTTAACTGGTTCGTCTAAGAGGTTAACGGGAGGGGAAGGTCCGAGTGCTGCTGACGTTGCTTCTCACCTGAGTGATGGAGTTGAGAAGCCTGTTAATGATGAGAAGACACTACCATTCATGCTTGATTCTGTGCAGTTTAAAGGTGGGACACTTATTCTATTAGCTTATGGCGATACAGAGCCCAGGTAAGGGTCATCTATCTCTGTAACTGTAATGTTCAATTCAGACATTTACTGTGCCCTCTCTTTTTACTTCCCAGCGCCAACTTTCAATAATCAAATTCGTAGCATACATTTTGATTTTTGGTAATGGTTTAGGCGGATATAAGACCCTACAATATCTTATGAGATCATTATTGTTATGTTTGTCATTGCTTACTTAGTGCAAGCTGAGTAAAGTAGAGGTCTTGTTAAGTGACTTATTTTAGTAAACAACATTTATTATGTAGAGAAATGAGGAACATCCATGGACATGTTAAGTTTCAGAATCACTATGGTCGTGTGTACGTGCAACTTGGTGGAAACTGTAGTATGTGGAGGTCAGATGTAACATCTGAAGATGGTGGGCTTTTGTCTGTTGATGTTTTTGTGGACACTGTGGAACAGAACTGGCATGCAAATTTAAAGATCGCGAACTTCTTTGTCCCGGTAAGGTATCAGTTTGAATAGATGACTTATTTTTAGTATCAATTGCAGTGATTTGACTTAACTCTATTCTGCATCTCTGCAGATTTTTGAAAGAATTTTAGAGATCCCAATTGAGTGGTCTAAGGGAAGAGCTACTGGTGAGGTGCTTTTCTAATGTCCACTGTGTGCCTGCCATCTAAGTAAATTAAAGTTTTATCATTTTCAACGAGCTTTAACAGTCTATGGTTTATGTTTTTATCCTTTTCATTTTTTTCTGCATTGGTTTCCTTGTACAATATCTCTACTTGTTGTTACAATATGCCCAATTAGGTAGTCATTCCAGTGTCACTGGCTGGCTAGAGAACACCTTATTCTGGAGTCTATATGTATGATACATTGCGACAGATCTTTAAGTCAAGTTTGGAGTTTTTTCTCCCACAATAAGCTTTATTATTAATTTCTCAAAAATTCATGTCTTCAGATATATGTTTCAAATGAAGTTTGAAGTATTTCCAAGTTGAAGGCACATTTTCAATGTTGGTTCGCCTTTGGGTATTGTTTCCCTAACTGTCGTCTATTTCGCTGCAGATTCATCTGTGTATGTCTAGAGGTGAAATATTTCCAAACCTACATGGCCAGCTTGACGTCACAGGACTAGGCTTCCATATATATGATGCACCTTCCGCGTTTTCTGTAAGTCTTCAGTTTGAGTCTTTCCTGAAGATGCATTCTCATGTCTTTATAATATATTTCCTGTGCGTTAGATGATCTATGATATGTATCTTTCCATGTAATTGTTCAGATATAATACTTCTCCTGTTCTCCTGTAGCGACAAACATAGGTTGCGAGCGCAAGTTTTTATTTTCTGACTCAGGCTACCTTTCACCTTATATAATCTTAGTTTTTTTTTTTGCAGGATGTTTCAGCCAGCTTGTCTTTCCGCGGCCAGCGCATTTTCCTCCATAATGCAAGTGGTTGGTTTGGAAAAGTTCCCTTGGAGGCTTCTGGAGATTTCGGTATTCATCCTGATGAGGGGGAGTTTCATCTGATGTGTCAGGTAGTATTTGTTATGTAAATCCTTTATCTAGATTACCAGTCAAATAAAAAAGCAATGATTTTATCTCAATATTCTAGCTACATTGGATGTCTTTGCTGATCTTAATGTCTGATTTGTTTTTCCTAGTTTTCCCATCAAAATTGCTGATTGTCCGTATTTTGTTTCAGGTTCCATACGTGGAAATTAATGCTTTGATGAAAACGTTTAAGATGAAGCCCTTGTATTTCCCGGTATCATTTATATTTCCTTATGCATGTTTTGTTAAACTACATAATCCATTTATATCTTTATGTATTTATCTTGTCCCAATGCATTCTATCCTCTTGGACTGCAGCTAGCTGGTTCTGTGACAGCTGTATTCAACTGTCAAGGCCCGCTTGATGCTCCCGTTTTTGTGGGGAGTTGCATGGTCTCTAGGAAGATAGCTTATTTGTCTCCAGATCTCCCTTCATCTTTGGCATATGAGGCAATGCTGAAAAACAAGGAAGCGGGTGCAGTTGCAGCATTTGATCGTGTTCCCTTTTCATATCTCTCTGCTAATTTCACTTTTAACACTGACAACTGTGTAAGTGTTTTCTGTTTGTTTCCATCTATGTGAAGTATTCTATGTATGACCTTTTCAAATTAGCGTAATTTTTTTGATAGGTTGCTGATTTATATGGTATTAGAGCGACCCTTGTTGATGGTGGTGAGATTCGTGGAGCAGGGAATGCTTGGGTCTGTCCAGAGGTATGTTGTATTTACTTCCCACCTTTCTATATTCCTACGAAAATTGATCTTGCATCATTAGTTTATCCGGGTTTGGGGAGGACAGGGTGCGAGAAAGCAGGACTCCTTGCATGAGGCTCAATGCTGAGTTTTCTCCTGAGGGGTTTGCATATTGGTTACTCGTTCTAACTGATTTTAAGAATATTCCGTTAGCATTATAAATTGACTGCATCCAGCTCCATCTTGTGTCCAAGTAAATGGTTGTCATTTTTTTGTTGCACATCAGTCATGTGTAGTATCTCTGTAGACATGAGGAGCTACTATAGATGGTAGTTGCTGTGTGTGAGGTTTAAGGGTTTTTTTTTCTTTTTTTAGAATGGAGCATATGGTATGATTTCCATTATAATCAACTTGTTATGTTGCAGAAAGACCAGTCTGTGTAACTTAGCTCCATTCGCGAATTATATGGAAGTATCAAAATCTGTCTAGCCGATTAGCCCTCATCTGATTGTTATTTTCCTTTGATAATATTTTAACTAGCTTACTTGACATACTGTTTTATAAGGTTAATCTGAGGGATTATATGTTTATCATCTCAAAATCTAATATCTTCATTTATATAGCAATTTGTATGATATAGATTGCTTCTTTTCGTTTTGCGTTTCAGTTTTCTTTTCAATGCTGAAATAGTATATATGTTTACAGGGGGAGGTAGATGATACAGCACTGGACGTGAACTTTTCAGGAAATCTATCATTTGATAAGGTTTTGCATCGTTATATGCCTGAATATCTTAACCCCGGGCTGTTAAAATTGGGTGATTTAACTGGGGAGACTAAACTTTCTGGAGCTCTCTTGAAACCGTAAGGTTCCCTTGCCTTTCTGTTGGGCTAAATTTACTCATGCTTATATTTGTCTGATTTGCTCCATCTGAATTCTGAGTGTAGGAGATTTGACATCAAGTGGGCCGCACCTAAAGCAGATGGCTCCTTAACTGATGCTCGGGGAGATATTGTGATATCACATGATAATATCATCGTTAATTCATCATCTGTTGCTTTTGATCTATACACAAAATTAGCCACCTCATATCTAGACCAGTGTTTGTCTCACCTAGACTTCACTCAAGGGGAAGCCATGCCATTTATTGTTGAGGGGCTTGATTTAGATCTACGGATGCGTAATTTTGAGTTTTTCAGCTTGGTTCCTTCCTATCCATTTGATTCGCCAAGACCTACACATTTAAAAGCAACAGGAAGGATCAAATTCATGGGGAAGATAAAACGACACAGCATCACAAAAGATGGAGATGCTGAGTCAGACAAATGTGAAGATGCACCTGAAATTTCTAGCCTCGTTGGTGAAATTTCCATCTCAAGTCTCAAGCTGAATCAGTTGATTTTGGCTCCTCAACTGGCTGGACTTTTGAGCGTCTCCCGTGATCATGTTAAGGTAATGCACTGATTTTTTTTCTTTTTCTTCAGTGATTTGTACAGTCAGTATCAGTTACACGAGGAGCTTTATAGCAGCTATCCTCCAACGCTGGTTCTTAATTCTGATTGCAGCAAACCTTTTTGTCGGCAATAAAATAGTTTTTGTTCGTCAATCAATTTAAGTCATGAAGTCTATCTTGTCAAAATTGTGTCAGTATGTTTCATATACTAATATTTTTAGTATTGTTGCATATCTAGCTTGATGCCGTGGGCCGGCCAGACGAAAGTCTCACTCTAGACTTTGTAGGTCCACTACAGCCTAGTTCTGATGAAAATGTACAAAATGGAAAGTTGCTCTCTTTTTCTCTACAGAAGGGGCAACTAAGAGCTAACGCTTGTTATCAACCTCAACAGTCCGCCACGTTGGAGGTATTGCTTTCTCATGTGTGAATATATATTTTTATTGAATCAATTTTGGGAATCGACAGCAGATGGTTTACATTTTGTCCCCATATCTGGTTGCAGATACGCCACTTTCCACTTGATGAGATGGAGTTGGCCTCGCTGAGAGGGGTGATTCAAAGGGTAAGCACATTCGTACGAATAATTCATGATGTGCTAGTACTGAGTGAATTTCAGAAATAGAACAGTATTAAAGGTATCATCAGCTTGAAAGTCTTTTCAGGATATCTTTGTTATCAACGAAGATTAGGATCACTTAATCGAATTTTTATTAGCTAACATCCTGCAAGTATAGGGACAATTCATGCACTTTAGGAAGTCACCATCAAAATTGCAGTGAGGCCTCACGGGCCAAATTAATCGTATGGCCTGGGTCCACAGCTGATGGCAATATTCTGTGACATGATTATTGATTTTGACGGCATGGAGCCCAAACCTCACAAAACCTTCTTGCTTAAGTATTAAGATTTTAAAACTTTATCATTTTATAAGATTCAATAGCATGAAGGTGATTTTCACGTCGTTTATGGTTCATTTACGAACATCTGTATTTGATCAGAATAATGGATCAAAACTTTGATGAACACAGCAAGCAGCATTAATATCTTTTACTAGCACTACCAGAAATTCAGAAGGAAAAAGATTCATGAGGCTTGCATAGGAGATGTAGATGTTTAGGTGTATCATTCACTAATGAGACGAAATCATATACACTTATATTCACCACTTTTTCTGGAGATAGGGTTCATTGTTCATCAAGCTTTTCACTTCTTTGATGGAAGCTGGTGGAGAAATCTTTTGATAACATGTTCAGTATGCAGTTAATTGAGGCGTGAAAGATTTAATACCGATTGTAAAATGAGAAAAAAGTGCTCGTAGTTCTAAGTAGATGTTTAGAAAAATCACCTTTGTTGATGGTTTACACTTCAACCTGTTGTTTGAAATTCGGGTGGAGTGATGTCCTATGTCTACTGGATGCTATGAGATTAATCTAAGCTTTTCAGAAACTACTGGAGGATTCTTTAAAATTATCAATCATATGTAACTTTGCAATTCACTTGCAGGCAGAGATTCAACTAAACCTTCAGAAGCGAAGGGGACATGGCTTGTTGTCTGTAATTCGGCCAAAATTTAGTGGAGTATTAGGTGAAGCTTTAGATGTTGCTGTAAGATGGAGCGGTGATGTGGTATGTGTTACAACCTTACAGGTTCCTGTTCTTTTGGTTTAGTTTCCTAAGAAAGAGAATAATCGCCGCTGATATAGTTTATTAGTGTCATAGTACATTTTTGCATGAATCCTATTTTCATTTCATCTGGGAAAAGCCATCTTTTTTCACAATGTCTTTGTCATTCAGTCCAACATGCCCCTATAGAAGATCATAACTAAAATAAGCCTTTCTCATATCTGTACTTAATACTTTGTTTGAAGTGTTTCATGTTGTTCAGAGGACTTAAGGTTGTAGTGAGATTTAAGCACTGTATAATTGATAAGTTCTTTTAGCGGTGAAGGCAATATGAGAATGTGCATTATAGTATTTCTGCTTATCCTTCTTATTTTCCTTCTGAAGATCACTGTCGAGAAAACTATTCTGGAACAAAGCAATAGCCGGTATGAGCTTCAAGGTGAATATGTATTACCGGGTTCCCGTGATCGAGACCTTGGTCAGAAGGAAGCTGGCAGTTTCTTAATGAGAGCCATGACTGGTCATCTAGGAAGTGTTATATCTTCTATGGGAAGATGGAGAATGAGACTTGAAGTGCCTAAGGCGGAGGTCGCTGAGATGCTTCCTCTTGCAAGGCTTCTTTCAAGAAGTACAGATCCAGCTGTTCACTCAAGATCAAAGGTTGGCCAACTTTTTTGCTAAATCACACGCTTATATTGTTAGTAGCCATTTTCTAACATGTTCAAGAAAATTTCAATCTGCATTAGCATGTTTATGTTCGTATGCTTCAAAATATGTTCTTGTCTCCTCTTCGACCTGGATGCCTCTGATTATACGGGTTTCTTGGTTGGCATGGCAGGATATTTTTATTCAAAGTGTGCAAAATCTCTGTCTGCAAGCTGACAATCTTCGAGACTTGCTTGAGGTAATGTACCAAGTATGGTGCCTTTCTTCCATTTGAAAGTAACTAAAAGGCTTCTGACATAGAAGGCAGATTCTACAGTATGAAAATAAAGAAAGGGTGGATACCATTAAGCTCCTCTTTCTTTGTTTCCTATTCTGAATTTCGTGATTCGTTGAAACCAGGAGATACGAGGATACTATACTCCAGCAAGTGAAGTCGTTCTTGAAGATCTCAGTCTTCCAGGTTTAGCTGAACTTAAAGGTCATTGGCATGGTTCGTTGGATGCTAGTGGTGGAGGCAATGGAGACACCTTGGTATAAATTAACCCTGTCATCTCGTTTTTTAAAATGGAAGGGTAAAGATTATTAATCATTTATGGGAGACTCTAAATTGCTTTTCATAAGCTTTCTAGTCCATGGGGATGGGTGAATTGTTTTTTTTTAGAAGAGAGAAATAAAACTTTGTATGACTGGGATAACTAAGTGAGATTTTCTAGTGACGCTCTTGTTTATACGTTTTAATATCAGGCTGAATTTGACTTTCATGGAGATGACTGGGAGTGGGGGACTTACAAAACACAGCGTGTTCTGGCAACTGGCTCATATAGCAATGATGATGGTTTACGTCTTAAGGAGATGCTTATTCAAAAAGGAAACGCCACACTGCATGCAGATGGGACCTTATTGGGGCCAAAAACAAATCTTCATTTTGCTGTTCTGAATTTCCCCGTTAGTTTGATACCTACCTTGGTAGAGGTTGTTGAATCATCAGCTAGTGACCTTGTTCACTCTTTGAGGCAACTCTTGTCACCAATCAAAGGCATTTTGCACATGGAAGGAGATCTTAGAGGGAATCTTGAAAAACCAGAATGTGACGTACAAGTTAGATTATTGGATGGCGCGGTTGGTGGTATAGACCTTGGACGAGCTGAAGTTTTTGCTTCTCTGACATCCAACAGCCGTTTTCTTTTCAACTCCAACTTTGAACCATTTGTCCAAAATGGTCACGTGCATATACAAGGAAGTGTTCCTGTTAGCTTTTCACAGAAAAACATCGCTGAGGGAGAAGACAGAGAAACTGATAAAGGTGGTGCAGTGAAAGTCCCTAGCTGGGCAAAAGAAAAGGAAGATGACGAGAAGAGAACCTCAAATAATAGGAGCGAAGAGGGATGGGACAGCCAACTTGCTGAGAGTCTCAAGGGTTTAAACTGGAATATTTTAGATGCAGGAGAAGTTAGATTGGAGGCAGACATCAAGGACGGGGGAATGACATTGTTGACAGCCATATCTCCTTATGCGAATTGGCTCCAAGGCAATGCAGATATCAGGCTTCAGGTTGGCCAAAGGATATTAGCTTTTCATCTTTACATTGTTATCTACTTAAAGTAATCTGTCCATGTCCTTAAAACACTATAAAAGGTCTGACTAAACTTATTTACGTATACGCTACCTGCTGAACAGGTCGGTGGTACAGTCGAGAATCCCATTCTTGATGGGTCTGCATCATTCCACAGGGCATCTATATCTTCACCTGTGCTCCGTAAACCTCTGACAAACTTCGGTGGGACCTTACATGTTAAATCAAACAGGTTGTGCATAACCTCATTGGAAAGCAGGGTAAGTAGAAGGGGAAAGCTAGTTGTCAAAGGAAATCTTCCCCTTAGATCAAATGAAGCATCCAGTAGTGATAGAATAGAACTCAAATGTGAAGTTCTAGAAGTACGAGCAAAGAACTTCTTAAGGTACACTCTTTAATCAACGCTGCTGTCAATTATTTTGAGCTTGTAGTGCATAATTTTGATCTCTTTTGTTAAGGAATCAGAATCTATATTTTTTGCTCTTCTGCTAGACTACATTCTGAGATACTGTCTCGTCTATGTTTCTTCCATTCTTCATTTCTATTACTCACATTACTGAGCTTATTGTTTTTTTTTTATGATTCCTTCTGAAAGAAATTGTGTTGCTCCAAATCAGTGGTCAGGTTGATACTCAGCTGCAAATTAGTGGATCAATGTTACAGCCAAATATATCGGGAAATATTAAATTAAGCCACGGAGAAGCTTATCTGCCTCACGATAAGGGTGGTGGAGCTGCTCCTTTCAATAGATTGGCAGCCAATCAATCCAGGATTCCTGGTACTTCTATTAATCAAGCAGTTGCTTCACGATATTTTGCTCGTTTTTTTGGAACAGAACCGGCTTCATCAAGGATGAAATTCTCCCAGAAAGCTGGTAACTTATGTCTCCACTTGCAAAAATTCTATTTGGACTTTGTAGGTAAAGCTTTGTAATGATCTCTTACTTTTTAACCGCAATAGGTGAATCAAATGCTGCTGAAAAGGAGATTGAAGAAGTGAAAATGAAACCAAATATGGATATCCGTCTTAGTGATTTGAAACTTGTTTTAGGACCAGAGTTGAGGATAGTTTATCCTTTAATTCTCAATTTTGCTATTAGTGGTGAGCTTGAGCTTGATGGGATGGCTCATCCCAAATACATCAAACCAAAGGGTATCCTAACATTCGAAAATGGAGATGTCAATCTTGTGGCTACTCAGGTTTCATCTAAATCTCTGTTTTGGTTTTTCTGTATGTAACTCATTTATATTATATTTTCCTGCATAGGTTTACACAAGCTTTCCATGTATTTTTTTTTCCAAACACAGGTACGCCTGAAAAGGGAGCACCTCAACGTTGCAAAGTTTGAGCCTGAACATGGACTAGATCCTCTCCTAGATTTAGCTTTAGTTGGTTCAGAATGGCAATTTAGGATCCAAAGTCGTGCCAGCAATTGGCAGGACAAACTTGTGGTGACTTCAACTCGTTCTGTGGAACAGGATGCTCTCTCACCTTCTGAGGTAATTTGTAGTCAAAACTCTAGCTGAAATTTGCAAGTGTTTGATGGGTTTTCCTTGATGAAATTCTCTGTTTATAATCTCATTTCCTAGGCTGCAAAGGTGTTTGAGAGCCAATTAGCAGAATCCATATTAGAAGGAGATGGACAACTTGCGTTCAAAAAACTTGCAACCGCAACACTTGAAACATTAATGCCAAGGATAGAAGGAAAAGGAGAGTTTGGTCAGGCAAGATGGAGGTTAGTGTATGCCCCACAGATCCCAAGTTTACTATCTGTTGATCCAACCGTCGATCCTCTCAAGTCTCTGGCGAGCAATATCTCATTTGGAACGGAAGTTGAAGTGCAGCTCGGAAAACGTCTTCAGGTCAGGCTGATAAAACATATAAAGCTTGTCTCTTCTCCATATGGCAAGTAAACGGCCACACAACTTCTTTTGAAACTCTTACGAAAATAAACACTGTCCGGTTCTTGTTGTCTTTATCTACAGGCCTCTGTCGTAAGACAGATGAAAGATTCAGAGATGGCGATGCAATGGACACTAATCTATCAGCTCACGAGCCGTTTACGTGTCCTCCTTCAGTCTGCGCCTTCAAAACGTTTGCTTTTTGAATACTCTGCTACATCACAAGACTAGACAACTGTCTTCCTCTGTAGGACATATATGGATTAAGCCGATTGCTGCAGATGAGGAGACTGCAAGGTTTTAGTAACTTTGGTCGTTAGCATTTGTTATTGACAAGAAAATAACTTTATTATTTGATCAGGTTGTTTATTGTTCTTTTGGCCTTTTTTGGTCGTAAAAAATGTAAAAATGACGTTGTAAATGTTTAGTTAGGGAATATAAAATTATGAAATATTGTAGGCTATAATTGATGGTGGTACAGTGGTAATGCAAAACGAGTTTTTTTTTTTCCGGGTTCGAACTATTCTTACGAAGATTGATTCTCAAACATTTATTTACCTCCTCGAAAATGGCTTCAGTGACTCTCTCTCTCTCTCTTTGTGTTCGCATTGCAATCGATTACAATGGATCTATTTGGTTTTTTCTATTGGTACCACTTTTAGGACTACTAAAACTGATGGAGGCACGAGTTGTTTACCATCCTAACACACTTTATGCCTCAAAACTTTCAGTGGACATACTTTCCATTGTTGGTGTACTTTGGGCCTCTAATATGTCAAACCAACCCTTAAACTAAACTAAATCAGTTTGACTTTATTATTACTTTTTAACTTAAAGTTTCCTTACTTTTTCAACTAAAGAGAATTGATAGTTTTCTATTTTTCTTATAATAAAAACTCTAATTTCTTAAAAGCCTCACTTTCTATAGTCAACATAGAATATCGATTTCAGACATTTGAAGCTTTGTCACTGGAAATTATGGTGGCCAGTGTTGTTACTCCATCATAAACAGGTCTGGTGTAATTCTAATCGATTTTGTTTTGTTTCGAAGTTTTCGGAAATCGTGTTTGAAGCTTCGTCACCGGAAATCATGTTTGAATCTTTGTCACCGAAATCATGTTTTAAATCGAGCCGAAGAAATCATAAATTACATCATTCAGTTTAAAAAATTAAGAAGTACAGTATGAAACAAGGTTTCAAAATGGCAATGGAATCTTCTACTTCCCAATATGAAATTGATTTCCCAGTTCTTTGCAAGGTTATCCACAGACTATTGACCAGAATATTAGTAATCAAACATGAATACGTATTGTGGACAGTTTACGGTGATCAGCGTTTGAGATTTTCTTTGATACAGGGTTTCTGTGTGGGGAGTTTGTTAACGAGTACAACTACAATGACCAGCCAGTTCACGATGATAAAGTTAATTCTGTCTCTTTTGACATTTGAGTAGAATTATCCAATTATAAATATCCACATGATAGTCACCAATTGACTGTGCAGATGTGGTCGGTGTTTTTTCTTTTTTTAGAAATTCATTTTCATATACTTTTGATAATATTAAAACAAATTGTAAAATAAAGTAATATGGTCAACATATAATTGATTGATAAGAGTCATGAATGTTGTCTACAAGACTATGCATAATTAATAGGTTTTATATGAACAATCATTAAATGAACAAAACTTTCCATTTCACTATGACCATTTAGTGTATGACCATGTGGTTCAATCATGTGGTTATAGTTAATTAATCGGTACCAAGCAAACATTAGTTGTGCGAATTTGGAAACATGTTCAGAAGATTTGTTAAAACTGACCATAGAATACCGTCCAAGGGACCATGTGGACAGTGTAGTTATGAAGTCTGACTATATACTCCTGTCCATTGAATCTGACCAATCAAACACTTACCCTTATGGAAACCTTCCAAACCTAATCACAGCTTGAGAATTATCAGACTCATAAAAGAATTCAATCACATATTTCATTCTAACATTTATCATGAAAAAATAGTTTATTTTAATTTGGAGATGTTCATCGATAAATCTGGGTTTCACAAATCAAATGAAAATGGTTGATGGAATAAGAGATTAAAGGTTGATACATATGAGTTTTCAGAAAGCAATGGTGTAGAAATTGAGAGATAGAGAAGATTGGTAAAGATATGTGAAACGTTAAAGTTGTGAACCTCCAAACAATATATGTTGTGAAAGTTTAGGGTTTGAGAAAGAGACAACCTGTAAATAGGAAAATATAGATGGAAATGAGAGTTGATTTGCTAGAAAAACAACTAACAATTATAAAAATTACAGATGGAAAGGAAAGTTGAGACTTAAAATTTGTACGAAATACCTGCAATAGAAAGAGAAGAATTATAAAAGAAAAGAAATTCTATTTTTGTAGATATTTATTTTGGTTTGTTTTAAGGGTAAAAACGTGATTGCACAAAGTTAAAGTGTGTCTCAAACTTGAAATACCTCAACTTTTAATTAGTTTTAGAATAAGTGCTCCTAGGCGTAAATAACTCTAAACAGAAATATAAGAAAAGTAATAAAACGAGACAATAGTAAAGCGTTACAAGTAAATAAACAAGATGCAAAGACAAGGTTTTATATGATTTACGAGTCCCATGATATAACATGTTTAAGACTGATTCATAACATTTGAATATGGAATCTACAAAGTTATATAATTACTATGATATATTTTCGGAAGAAACTTACGCTAAAATACAAAGACTTGAGAGAGAGAATTAGATTTTATGTATAGCTATTTATATCAGAGAGATGAGATTTTCAGTACGCAAAGGGAGTTGCACGTGGAGAGATACTCAGGGAAGTTGATTATGATTCATTTTAAAATTATTTTATATAGTAAAAATTTTATAAATTAATACTCGATAAATTAATAATCTCGATAAATTAATAATTTTTTCGGTTCCAAGTTGGCCAATGTAAAAATTAACAATATTCGATAATATGATAAGATAGTTTTTGTGGAAATTCTATGATAAGATTAACAATATTCGATAATATGATAAGATAATTAGATAGATTTATTTATCT
The DNA here is from genome assembly GCA_000411075.1 of Sisymbrium irio. Classification (NCBI taxonomy): domain Eukaryota; kingdom Viridiplantae; phylum Streptophyta; class Magnoliopsida; order Brassicales; family Brassicaceae; genus Sisymbrium; species Sisymbrium irio. The sequence continues at coordinate 59,525 of KE155736.1, read as the reverse complement.
ATAGGATATATACTAATATATGACTATAATATTTTATTTTTACTTCAAATTAAGATTTTGTTAATGTTTTATCTATAATATTTTTGTTGTATTGAAAATCTTATTGATATTTATCTATTAGATTTAAATCCAAAATCTATAAAGAATTTTTCACATGTTGTAAGAAAACAATTTTAGACATGATGATTAATTTTATATTTCTAAATATTTTCAAATGTATTATAAGAATATTTTTAATTTTATTTTCATTACTGCAAAATATTACTTTTATACATGTTGAGCTTATAAACTTATTATAAGTTTTACATGAATATTTAATATATTTTATTAAAATCTATTTTAGTGTGGTAAGTAATTTTATTTTTATAATTTTTAAGTTTGTATATATTTTTTTATTAACAGATTCATTTATATTTCTTAGAATAACACACGTTTTCTAAAAAAAATTAAAAATATTATGGACTATAAATATATTTTTATAAATTAATATTTATTAATTTATCCATAAATTAATTATTAATTTATCCATAAATTAATAAATTTTCAAAGTTTCAGCATTATTAATTTATAAAAGTTAGTTTTAAGCATTTTGTATTATCCAAACACACTTGATTTAGAAATGTTTGAGTTGACGTAAGTCTTTGTATAGCGGCTAGGAGAAAATTATGCCTAAATGCCAAGTTGATATCTAATCATGAAGTGAAGTATTCCTAACGTATAACTTGGGTTGCAGTTGCGCATATATTCAAAAGTTAAAGAAATGAAATTTAGTATGACGACATACACATCAGACAGGTTTGGATATCGAAGAAGTTTGTATTGTAGCCCTTAAACCATTTTCATCGGTTCAAACTTATTTTAAAGTATCTGATGATTTTTATTCTAATATTTATTTACTATTTAATACTCTTTCCGGTGTCCAATTGTTGTCGTTTTAGAGATTTTTTTAAAAAAAAATTAATTGACATTTTTAAATTCCAATACAAAATTTAATGATTTTATTGTTTTTAACATATTTACAATATGTAAAATATTATACTATTGGTTAATTTGTGTTTAAGTATATAGGAAATTGTGTTTTTTGTTTTCAAAAACAAATAAATTATCCTTAATTTATGTGCATCCTTCTAAAATGACAATTAAAAAAATATGGAGGGAGTATAATTTTTTAATACAATTAAATCAAGGGAAGTTTATTAAAATAGTCTCCAAAAATTGGAAAATATTTAGTAGTGTTAATCTTTGGTAATTATGAGAAGAGTGTTTTGTATATCTGCATTTGTTGAAAAAAACCGTAATAACAAAAATGTTATTAATGAATTTCTCAAAAATCCGTGAAAAATCGAATAAGTCTACCGTTATTTTGATAGTAGCTTTATTTTGAGGCTGTAAACTTATTGAGGTTGTAAACTTATTTTCCAGTCTGTATACTTATTAGGGAACATATAGGCTTATTTTGGTAAACTTATTTGTACCTTTTGGTAAACATATTTGGGAATAATATATTTATTTTGATATGATGGTAGATTTGTTTTGGAATGGTAGACTTATTTGTCGAATGACAGACTTATTGATCTGAATGATATATTTATTTTTATTTGACGGTTGATTTAATTTAGAGTGATAGATTTATTTTTAGTGGTGGTAGACTTATTTTGATATATAGAGATGATAGATTTATTTTAGTGATAATAGACTTAAATGCTTGTGATATATATATATATATATATATATAACAGTAGACTTTTGGACGAATATATGTTATGATAGATATATATTTAGTGATGATAGACTTATATAGACGTGGTAGATTTATTTNTTTTGGAATGGTAGACTTATTTGTCGAATGACAGACTTATTGATCTGAATGATATATTTATTTTTATTTGACGGTTGATTTAATTTAGAGTGATAGATTTATTTTTAGTGGTGGTAGACTTATTTTGATATATAGAGATGATAGATTTATTTTAGTGATAATAGACTTAAATGCTTGTGATATATATATATATATATATATATAACAGTAGACTTTTGGACGAATATATGTTATGATAGATATATATTTAGTGATGATAGACTTATATAGACGTGGTAGATTTATTTCATATTACGATAAATTTATGTAATCTTTCGAGTTTTACTCAAACATGTTGAAGTTGATAGATTTAATTAAAATCAATGGACTTAAATTATTACTCTTTTATAGTTATGGTAGATTTTTGATCTTGGAGAAGGTAAAAAGATGATGTTGTTCTCGCATTAATTCATCATCTTCGCTAATGAAATCTAGGTTTTGACGCCTTCTCTTCTTCCTTCTCCAAATTTTTTTTATTATGGTAAACTTATTTTAGTTTACATGTTATGATAGTTTTTTATACCGTTATGGTAGACTTATTTTATATTTAATATTCGGTCTAGGTTAGTAGAAAAATGTTGGGAGTTCAAAGTATTATACTGTGCAATATATGGATGGTTGCTTGCAAACCAAATCATTTATATGTTTGCTCCTCTTGGTATTTTATTAATAAGACCATTTGATTTTTTTATTAATATCTAATCTTGTGATCATATTTTTAACTAAGATAACAACATTAAACTAACAATATTAATCTGTTTTTTTTTGTCTTTCTTAATCTGCTTTATGGTCATATATTACATTCAGTTGTTAACTTTAAAGTTATACATAAGATGCATTACAATCAAACATCATAAGTCTATCATCATTTTAAAATAAATGTACTATCACATAACAAATAAATCTACCACCACTTTCAAATTTATTTACGACAATACAACCACCATTAAGTGTATCACCATATCATAATAAATCTATCATTACATTCAGATAAATATACTGCGTAACACATTTTGGTTTTTGTTCATTAATAGCATTATTGTAATTTGTTTCATTTTCTTCGTTTTATGGTTTTAAGCTGCAATTTTGTTTTCAGCCGCCACCGACTGTTACTATCACATAATTCATTTTTTAACACAGGTACGAAGTATTTTAAACTATAATCAAGCTTCCTCCACCATTAGAATCTACAAAATTTGTCGGAGAAGATGAACAGTTACTCCCTGAAACCGAAGAAAACAAAATCTATCATCATATCTACGACCATCACTAAGTCTATCATCATTTCAGAACAAATGTATCATCACATAACAAATAAATATGTCATCACTTTAACATTAATCTACAACAAAATACATCCACCATTAAGTCTATCGTCATATTTTATTAATCTACCATCACATTTAAATAAATCTATTGTGCGTTCATTAATGGCAGAATTGTAATTTGTTTTATCTTCTTTATTTTAGGGTTTTTAAACTGTAAATTTTTCTTCAGCCGCTGCCGTCTATTATTATCATTTAGTAAGTCTATCATCACTTACAATTAAACCTACCACCACACGAAATCTCAAAATATTCGATATGGTTTTTGGACTTGTCACTTGTTTGTCGGAACCTACAAACATGTAAAAACCCGAAAATTTTAAGAAAACTTCAACATATTCTAAAAACCCTAATTGAAAAACATTTTGACAATCAAATCTACATACCTCGGTCGTCGCAGTTCACAATCTCTTTGTCGAACTTTCTCCATCGTCAGAACCTGCAAAACCGTCGCAGATGACCATTACCTTAACTTTCTGGAAATCAAACTTCAAAGGAAAGGAAACAAAGAGGAAGACAGAACAATAGACACGGCTGAGGAAGAACGAAGAACATCAGAGGAAGATTCGTTGTCGCCATCAAAAGAAGAATCGTCATCCACCCTCAAATCGCCATCACCGTGGAGGAACTAGGGTTTATTTTCTTTTACAAAATGAAAGAGATATTTTTTGGTTGTTTTCATTTTAATTTTGTTTCAATTTTTTTTTTCTCAATTTTCTTTTGTTTTTGTTTTTATTTTATTTTAATTCAAAAATGCTATAATGGTATAAACGCAATATAAAGAAAAATTCATTTGTATGTGTCTTTATACACCTTATTTCCTTTTCTCAAACTTTAGAACACTCTTATAGTAATATGAGTAGAAATTGACACTCTTTGAGATGGATTTCTGTCTCTCTAAAGATACAGTGTCATTCTCTTTCTTCAACTTTTATTTTTTATTTATTCTATTAATTTTCATATACCCACTTCCATCTTACATAGAGGTGCCTTAGTATTTTGCAAAATAACAGTCAGATTCTAAAGGAAGTGAACTAGAACAAAAATAACACGGTCTTGACTTGTTTTGATAGGGAAGAAAAAACACGGTTTTGACTTTGTCATGTGTGGACAGTACAAACCGTGTACTCATGAATATCCAAAAACAATTAGAATTGTTACTACCATATTATAAAGGGTACAACTCATACTTTTCAAAATCAGTGGGATTAATATTTTTTAGTTGATTACACTATAGATGATTTTTTTGAGTTTGATTTACAAAGTAAGGACTTTGATATTTTGAGTGATTTTGAGGATACTGAATGTCACTTTTACCCTCAAAACTCTCTCCCTTCTCTTTCTTTCCAACGATATTTCTCTTTTTCTCATTTAATTATTTTTAAAAATTATAATCTACTTTGATATTCTTTAGGTATTTATAAATAAATATTTGTGGACACATATCTATCTTCTTATATTAGTTTGATTATTTTTTATTTTTGGGAAAACAAAAATTATTTTTTATTATATAATAAGAATTATAGTTTTTTCCTCTATGTTATGATATCCACTTTGATATTCTTTAGGTATTTATAAATAAATATTCGTGGACACATATATAAACTCATTTTATGTAATCCTATCCATTAATACTTATCCATATATATATCAAATTACTAAAGGGTGATTGAGGTTAATATTACAAACTATTTAAAAATTAAATTTCTATCATATGATAGTTGAAATTAAGTAAATAGGAGAGAGGGGAAAAAATTGTGTCAAAAAGATCATTTTAATTTAAGTTAATTACATAAAATGTCATTGATCGGAAAACACTAATTATTGCCGGAGTTACACATTAACGTTGTTAATACATGAATATTCTTAGTGGATAAATTTTATATATAAATGGTAATTTGAATATCAGATAACGTTTACGTACTAACAATAATGCATCGAATACTGTTAACATGTAACAATCATATAAAAAATGTTAATTATAATATCTTATAAAGATTATGTGCTAATAATAATTATTAGCATATAACATTGCATATTTTAACATGTAAAATTCATATATAAAATATTAACTTTAATATCAGATAATGTTTGATATTATTATATCAAATAATACATATTAGAATATTAGCACGCTAACATGATTAAACGATAATATTTAATACATTGTCAATTCTCTAACATTACTATACGTTAATATATAATATATTGTTAGTATGTTAACATTAATACATGCTAAGATTGCATATTATTAGTATATAAAATTCATATTTAAAATGCTAACGATAATATCATATAACATTTACATATTGTTAGCATATAATAATTGTATTGTTAACAGATAAATGTTTACGTTTATATATTGTTGTTAGCATTTAATAAAAATAGAGATGCTAATATTATTACCCGCTAACTTCACACTGTATTTTTCTTGCCGGAAAATTAGTGGCACAAAATGTAATGTTGATAAAAAGATAAAGATAAAAAATAATTAACCTGGTAAACAAGGTTACTGTGTCTGGTCAGTTTTGGTCAGTTAATTTTGTAACTACTGAATGTTATATTATGATATTACTCTTTACTAAATCCATATGTATGAAGTTATCTTACAGTGAATCCGAGACAAAGTGTGTGGGATATAATGGATAAGAACATTATTACACAAAAATAATCATCAATTATAATGCTATTTAGCAACTTCGTAGACACATTATCATGTTTAAGATCAGGTATGTAAGCTAAAATGTCATTAATCTGCTATCCTCATTATCATGTCTTGAGTTTGATATCCATTTTGACATATTATATATTTATAAATAAAAACATGTGGACATAAATATAAAACTAGTTTACTTAATTTTGTCTTCGAATATTTATCCATACACTCATGATTCAGATATGCCAAAACCCATGATTCAGTATTCAGATCTGAGTTATATTGATAAGGTTGCATATGTCCTAGGAGCTGAGTTTTTTATTACAGAAAACTCGAAATTAGCAAGGAGAAACAACATTTACTTCTCTTAGAAGTTATTTCACTTCTTAATGCAAAGAAGAATTTTCAAAAAATGAGAAAATCTCTGATTTTATTTTACAGATCAGCCCCTATGGATTTTTCTTTGCGTGCATTCTATCTAACGACTAGTTTGAGATGTGAAGAAGTAACCGAAGATAAAAATCAATGGTTCAAGTAGGTGAAAATATATTATTGATTGCTGGCAAAGGATAATAAGTTCACTTTGAGCTTTTTGTATGTCATGTTTACAGATAAAACTCATAAAATGTCAAAGCTGGATAAATTGTTTCTTCGACTAGTGATAATAACATAAGCTATCATAATTGGAGATCATCCAACACCTATTATCCCTAAGACAATGTTATTTGATTATTTTAACTTTGATCATTGTTCCACAATGTTATAAGATAAAGTTGGATTTAAGATCTTCTCCGACAGTGTACAAAAACTGTGCAGATTCATAAAAGAAAGACCAATGCATGCAATGTGAAATGCTTTTTTTTTATAGCTATTGTGGTCATTTTCATCACTTCCTAAAATTGGTAAAGTATTTGGGAAGCCATGCAGAACTAAATCTTTTACATATCCATATTGTCTACATTTAGAATCAACTAAGATACCAAGAATTTCCGAGGTTTCAAATGTCGAGAAAATCAATGATGTGTGTATTAGTTTTATAAACTTTTATCAATGTTTATATTTATATAACAAAAACTTTTTTCTTTTTTTGTTGATATATAATTATTATATTTCAGTAAAAAAAACATGTTATAAATGAAACTTTCTCTTTTGCAGATAATATTCAAAACTGAGATATGAGATCCTCAAGAATTTCAGCATTCTCTCCGTACATGTAGATGATATGAGCTATAAATTTGTAGTTTGTAACTTCTCTTTTAAATTATTAGATTATATTCCACATATAAATTTAATATTTTATAACATATAAATAAAGATTTTAAAAATGTAGATTATAGCATTAACCAGAAAAACAAAAAAAATTACATTAACATAAATCTAAAAAAATTATTGGTAGAACTAATAGGAAAGTAAAAAAATAAAATTTATTTTGATGCTTTTATTTTTTATTATTAACTTTTTAATTATCATTTATCACATATTTACGATGTTTTTGTTTTTATTTATATTTTCTTTAATTTAATTTTTTATTAAATTGGGAGAATTGTAAAACTTCAACTTTTTATATATTACTTTTTTAAATATACAACTAAAGATAGTATATTTTAAAAAATACAGCTTATTTTAAGAATAAAAGACAAATATACTATTAACAAACAAAATGTTATATATCCTCTTCTTTCCCAATTGCTATCTGACCTAAAATGAAAACTCAAGTTAAATAATCTGATTCCTCAAAACTCAATTTTGGAATTTTTGTCATCCAAATTCCTCTTGATCTATGTTGCTTCATCAATAGCTTTAATTCTGCCATATCAGGTCACTAATTGGGAAGATTATAGTAACGATGGCTTTGAGAAGCTAGAATGGACTAGTAAATATCAAAGTAGTGGAATAGAGATAGGGATTAATCCTGTCACATATTAATCGATCGAATTTTTGGAGAATCACGTAGTGCCTCTTGATTCCAATTCTCACTAAAGTGAATGCTAATAATTTCAGTTTTATAAGCTCGGACTTGTGCTCATTATCTAGATTTACAAATCCTTATAAAGGATTTATAAAGTTTTGTAAAACTTTGACATATTTTTTTTCATTTTTCATCAAATTTGGTAAAATTTATAGAACATATTTTTAAAATATTTTTTCAACAATTTAAAGAACTTGCAACAACTCGACTAACCAAACCGGTGCGTCGAGATTTACGTGAACAAAGTATGATGGTATACACGAGTACCTCATGTTAATTTTTTTCATCTTTGTATTGTTTCTGTGTGGGATCAATGAGATAGCAAAGTTGTTAATATTGAAGCACTCCTTACTTCTCTGAAACTCCTCTAGATGAATTGAAAAAAAAGGTCATTCCTTCTGAATAGTCTATAATGAAAGTTACTTCTGGTTGTTGTAATACAATCATACAATTCATAGTTCATAACTCAAATTAGCATTTCAAACTCAGCATGTCATGGTGAAAAACTATTTATGATATTTCTAGAATTCTAGAACCCATCATTCTATCCATTCTATCTTGGCCATCCTTGTCCTGAGAACAAAACGCCTTTCTTCCATCAATATATGATACCATCGTCCATTTGGAACCAAATTGGTTAGTACTGGAAATTATTCAGGTGGTTGAACCTGTGATAAACCATTATTCCAGAAATTAGTGGTTGAACCTGTGATAAACCATTATTCTCAGATATTTGACTCTCTTCTAATGTAAAGAGTAAAGACATTGTCTCTTCAATTTTAAGAATTCTTGGAAGATCTCAATCAATATTATCAAATACTTATCATTTCTACTATTCTAGAGCTACCATAATATTAATGAAAAGTTTATATGTTTTTACATATTTCTATTTCCGTTAGGTTGGCTAGTGACGTTGTAGAAAGTGAACGAATAAAATAGTAAATTGTTAACGCGCAAGACAACAAATTGTTGGATCTAGCAGGCCCATTTCATAGAAAGCTAAAGTCCACTATTTGAAAGAAAATAAATCACTCAATTTTTAAACACACAAAAAACAAACAAAATTTTCATAACTGAGACTAAAAGCCAATTAATATCCTCCAGCACGATGAGTCCACCACTCATTTACGTGAGTTGGGTTTGGTTGAGGCTGCCACTCGGGTAGTATGTCACTGTCGTCATCATTATTAAAACCTTGATTCCACAACGGTTCAGATTTTCCATATTTATGAATTAGCTCTCTTACAGATTCTGACCGGCTCGTCCGGTTCACGACAACATCTCCACGAGATAAATAGTTAAATTCAGGTAAGTCATCATCATCATCTCGAGACATGGCTATTGGACCAAACCCTGGCGGCACATCACCACCATCGTCATGGTTGACCTGTGGCATGTTACCGTAACGAGACGCATTAAGTATAGTTGATAAAGAACCGTAGTTCTTGTGAGACTTCGATAGTGATGGTTTTTTTAATTGTAGTCTTCTCCATACAACAACACCTATAAGACCATCATCATCTAAAGATTTCAAGAAATCAAGTTGGTTTCTTGGAACAATCTTGTTTAAAATCTCGGTGGTTCTGCCACGGGTTGGGCAAAGGTAAAGCTCTACTCCTGAAGCCGGTTCAGCGTAACCCACTCTCTTATCTTTACTGTATGAATCCGCCACCTGTATAATAGCAATACCCACATTTCACAAAATTGTTACCAATGAGTAAAATGTTCATTAAAAAAATATCGATGCTGCTTTTTACCACAGAAACTTTGAGATGCTCAAACCCGGTTTGAGCTTTCAGTTAATGAATAACTTTAACCAAGTTGAGACCTATTTTACAGCGAATTGGTATATGGATTCAAAAAATTGAAGTTTTTGATCGGTATTTTATTTTCTTTTCGGATTTGGATCCGGTTTTTTTGATGTAGAAAACCCCATTATTTAACCATACTATGATTTGGTTCGGTTTTTTCAATCCGGTTTATTTCAATTCAGTTGTTCTGAAGTCAGTTTACCCGATAACACACTCCTACACATAATCTTAACTATGTACCAACAAAGCTCCATACCTCAGAAATGCTCTCTTGTTCTGTCTTGGAGCAATCTTCTTTGCAGACGAAACACATAACCTGTAACACAAAAGCAAGGTTTATATATAAGTGCACATTGTAGATACTGGGTACGAGTGAAAATAGACGAGTCTTAATTATGAAAAAAAATATTTATATATATTAGAAGCCTAACATGTGAAAATGTAATTGTCATACACAACATGAACATCTATTTCAATAAGCAGACAATATTCTATGGTTGTGAAAATTGCAAACGTCCACGAGAAGTGTGAGGATATAAACAGTGAAAATGGATGACAGAGGTACACGTACCATTACAGCACGACTTCTGGAATTTGGGAGCTCTCGAACAAACTTCTCAAATGCATCTAATCTTACTCTACCCTTAATTTCAAGCAGCATAGGCCAGTCTTTTGTAGTAGTCTTTTCGCCACTGTCATGAATAAAAATCAGGTTAATAAATTTGGAATCAGGAAGTGTTTGCTTTGACATAAATCAATTGCTTTCTAATGCAAATGAATCTCTATGGATGACATAAACGATATGGAGCTTATAAATTCACAAAGGCTTTTAGCTGATAAACACTGGAATAGTATAGATGAGTGGGAAAGAACATATTAAGAGTTTTTTTATCAATCAGCATGAAGAAGCCTTTAAAATATGCAAACCCAATTTTGGAAATGTAGATGGAATACGAAATACTAAGATAAGCTTGCTGCCACTAATGGAGCCATTGATTACAAACCTTTTCAGAATGCCGACTACAGAGATGATAGAAGAAACACTCAACTGGAATGCACCTTCCCATAGACGTTCACCCGCAAGTATAGAAACAGAAGTGGCTTCAGATTTCAAATCAGGATAAGGCTTTGAAGATATTAAGTCACCATCCTCAGCCTTAACTGGTGCTGTACCAAGATCAATATTAGCACGTTCTTTGGGTGGTGTACAAACTTTAACCGCCTCTGCGTCATTACTATCTGAAACAGAAGGTCCTTTCCCAATATCTGAAGACAAAGACTCAGATGGAGATTCCGAATCCATGGATGACATGAACTCATCAAGAGAGACAATTGGAGGAAGAGATCCAGTAGCAGCCTGCATCTCATCATCTATTGTGACACCGTTAATTGGGCCAGTGCCCTCATTAGAGTTGTTCAACTCATTCTTGACTCCAAGTGTTTTAGTGATGGGAGGGGTTTTCTTCTTGATATTCTTTCGTCGAGACCAGTTAAGCGAACTCGATCCAACAGAGATCTCCACTGAGCCATTATCCATTGGTTCAACTTCCACTTGGAACTCTCCTTTGTGTGTTTTCCTCACGAGGCTTCTGATATCTACCTCTGTGTCCTGCAGAACAACCATTTGAGCCATCTCTTCTGCTTTTGCTTGTCGCCAATCTGCTAGTTCCTTTGAAGCAAGTTCCTCTGCAGACATGGAACATAGTCGCTCTGCTGGAAATTCCCCGTACACAACCTTTTCCCTGAGTTTAGGATTATTCTTGTCTTTCAAATTGAATAAGAGAGACCTTCCTTTCTCTTTATATTTCTTATTCACACCACCGAATAACTTAAAGAGCTCTGCTTCTATTTTAAAAGCCAAAACCTGAGGATCCAGTAACAATTTTTCCTTGGAACTTTCCTGGCATGCATCATTAGCCATTGCTCCAATGGTTTCATTTTGACAACCTTTTGTAAACTCTATATCTGACTCGAGAGCCCAAGAGAGATCATCTTTTGTAATCACACTGTCACTATATGAAACATTGTCTTGCGGAAAAGGTTGAACAACCTGAGGTTCTTGTACAGTTAATTCTTCTGCATCATTTGTCTTGGTGACAGAGATACCCCCTCCCGAGCTAGGATCACTGAGGGTCAGCATTGTAGGGCTCTCATTAGATACCATCACATCAGCTGACTCTGGCTCACTAATAAGACCTTCAAGAGGATTACTCGCACTCTGGCTATGTAACCTTTTTAACTCCTTCGTAGCTTCAACTTGACACTGTACCATTGCCAGTGCATCTACTAACGATTCTCTCATTTTAGACCTCACAACATTAGACGACTCGTTATGAGGTTTCACCGGCTGCGGTTTCTGTAAAACTTGCTTCCTCGCTGAAGTTTGCTTCCCACCTTTACTAAACGCAGGAGGCAAGTACTGTGTTTTAGGGGAAACAGATGCTAACTGCACCGACTTAGGACCTTTGTTTACCTCCGACATCAATGCTCTATGTTCCATCGGTACCATCCGTTTATTTTGCACAGACAACATTTGAGGAGAAGGTGTTTTCCGCTTACCGTGTAACTGAGTTGTATCCACTACAGTAGTACCACTACGTACTAAAGATGACTGCTGTATCATTACATTACAATCTTGCCTACCAGAGATCTGACTTGTTGCTGGTAATAAAGAAGGAGATTCTTGATAATTACAGATTTGTTCCGACAACAATTTCACTTCCTGATTTGAGACATCAAGACACGGACCCATTTGCATACTTGTTTGTGTACTTACAGGAAATGTCTGAGGTAAGAGATTGTTGGACATAACAGGCAAAGGCAATGTAAGACAAAAAGAAGGCTGCAAAAACATGAACCATGTAAGAACCAAACATTGATTGATTCCAAACTCAGATAAAGAAAGGATTTGAATAAAATAAAAATCAAAGATTCTACTCTGAGCGATTAGAAAAGAGTTTAGTGTATACCTGATTGGAGATAACGGAGGTGGAGATTAGAGGCGGCGTTCGGAAGAGAGATCTGTCATGACTGTTTTATTATTTATCCAAAGGAAAAGAGAGTGGCGGTGTTATAGTGAGGAAGAAAACCCTAAAGGATCTTATGGGAATGTGCGAGAGAGAAAGAGGCGGAGTTCTTTAATTCTATTAGATGAGAGTCCGGGCGATGCGTTGGGATAATTCTATTTTTTATTTTTATTTTGGTTTTTAATGTATTATTTTTTTTAATATTTCAATTTTTCTTGCTTTATTTGTTTTCTTTTTAGTTAATTTTATAATACATTTTCTTTTATTATGAGTTATTTTAAGAATCTATTTTATTCTTTTTGTTAGTTGAACATTTTTTTCATTTTGGTATGATATGAGTATTTTATATTTTGGTATGATATGTTAGAGAATTCATCCAATATTAGTTTAACTTGGTTAAAAATTGTGAATTGAAAAATAAGCTTTCAGTCAGGAAAAAAAAAGCTTAGGTTACTTTTAAATAGTTATTTTTGAATCTTACCACGGTATAAAGCTCAATTTGTGTAGAGTTCAAATATCAGATGATTGAAAAGGAAAACTTGATTTTAATTAGAAAGCTTTGTACTTGCTTTTATTAATATGGAAGATAAATAATTATTGGGTGTACGTAACACCTTTATAATATCAAATCTAGAGATTCAATAACCAACCAAGCAACATTCATAGTGACTGATTGAGTGGACTACAATTTTAAAACCCACACCAAAACATAAGATATACAATTTTTACATTAACACACTATTGGACTACCAATTATAGCCTTGTAGACACAGAGCTTCATGCTATACTGTTATCAAGAGAAGTAACCATTACTTTGTATTTTAGCTTCAAATCCAGCCTGTCCAGCCGCATCTATATTTATCCAACCAAACTACAAGTACCAACCGTGTGCACAAGCCATGAATCTTCCTTGAAAGTTTGAACTTTTAATATAACCTAGAAAGAGTTAAAGTTATTTGCAAGTTAAAAAAGTTAAAACAGATAGAAATTAGAGCTATATGTACTTCAGCTGAAAAAATCTTTATCAAAAATGTGTCTTTGCTCTTGTAAGCTTCGACAATTCTTCATTTTCACACTTTCATCATTGCAATTGTGCATGTCATAAACCAGAGTTCTTTAGCCATTCAAGAACGCTTGCTGTCGTAATTTTTTTCAGTTGATTAATAAATGAAATTTAGACTTCTTATCATAAGTGAAAACTCAGAAGGTATAAGTGATACCTCTCTTGGTATATGCGATGCTAAAGTAAAAGGTTAATTTGACTATTCTCCTTCAAAAGAAAGGGTGTAAAGTATCACTCAAAAGCTATTGGTATATAAATATGTAAGAACTCACTTATCTTGCATGGCCATGAAGCTTTCTCCTGATCTTGTATATGTAACTTTTTTAATTTCCTTTTGACTTTTAACAAGTTCGCCTTGGATTCACTTTAGGAGCTTTCTGCTCTATCTTTTTCTCCTTGTTAGTTTCCTTGTGCGCCCCACCTTTTTATAATAGCATAGAGCTGTTATAGCCAAGTTTTTTACTTGTTTATGGCGCCCTGATGACGAGACCTAGAATTAATTTAAATCAACCTCAAAGAAAATTTAGATAGCAGAAAAAGAAGAGCTTGGAATATACCACAGGCTCTAAGCAAAAGAGAAAAGCAGGCAACAATTGATTAGCTGTCATTGAATACGACTGGAGATATGTTTAGGATGAAGAAATGAAGATGATTAGAGAGTTTCCAGAATACAGGTTTGACAAACAGAGAAACAGAATACATGTTACAAAAATCAGAATTCTGAGAAAGAAAAAAAGAAATTAGCAGTGGTATTGTTTGTTGATGTTTCTAGTAAGAGGGAGATAGAAGACAATGATTTGCAAATAAAAGACCTGGCGGATAATCTTATACATGTACAAGTTTGAACCGAAACGACCAACACAAGTGATCTGCAATGATTCATTCCTAATTAATTTCAAAACTGCAACCATCAAGTAAATGGTAATATAAGGGATCAGAGATAAAAACAAAATTTGTATTCTTTTACAAAAAATCTTTGACATTATAAACATCATTCACTTAGTCCAAGTCATAGAACAAAGAACAACAACGATCAAAACCGAAGCTAGCAGAGAAATCAACTTAGAAACACTAACAAGAACCCAAACCCCAAACCAGAAGATCTTAAGAGAAAGACAAGTCATCCAGGGAAAGCCAACTTCGATTGGAACAAGAATCAAGATGAAAGAGACCATACTCAATCCATCTGATGCGAATCAGCTTAGTTTTTCTCAAGAATCTAGATCATGAGACATAGCC
>KE155736.1:22028-37851 GCA_000411075.1 Sisymbrium irio | reverse complement strand
TGAAATTCATCAAAGTGATTTATATGAAATTCATCAAAGTGATTTATATGAAATTCATCAAAGTGATTTATATGAAATTCATCAAAGTGATTTATATGAAATTCATCAAAGTGATTTATATGAAATTCATCAAAGTGATTTATATGAAATTCATCAAAGTGATTCAGCGTATGAGAACTAATTTAATATATTTTGTACTTTGTTAATGTTGTTATATTTTGTTTCACTATTATATTTATGTAATTTTCGTTCTGTACTATATATTTATGATTAATGTTATTTCTCATCAGTTATATTTATCTTTTATTTTTTATTAAAAAATTCAGGTTTTTTTAATATGTCAGTTACGATCACAAGGTGCCCACAATCTAAATCACGATGAGAAAATTAAGTTATGGAATTTAGAAAATGAGCAGTTTGAAGAGTAAATAATTCAACCATCAATGAGTTATTATAATCGATATTTGAAAGAGGACCAGTTCAAACAAATGGTAATTTAAGATGGAGAAATATTTGGCATCGGTTACAAGAAGATAGTGACTTGTCTTCAGGTACTATGAATGTCTATTGATTGTTTTGGATCATTATGCAAAAAAGTGCATATGAGTTATGGTTTACAACCTACATTGAATATTAGCATTGAAGAAAGTGTGGCTATGTTTCTACGAATATATGGACACAATGAAGTTTAAAGAGATGTGGGATTGCGATTGGGACGAACATAAGAGACAATGAATGGAAATCTTTTTGAAGTCCTTAGAGCGACGGAGTTACTTGCTTGTGATTACAATAAAACTCTAACAAGGCAAGAGATACGTCAAATTCCGGAAAGACTTCAAGTGACCCGAAGATATTGGTCATATTTTAGTGGATCTAATGGAGTTATGAATGAAATTCATGTATGCGTTAGATTGAAACCTCAACTACATGGAACGTATTGAAATCGACACGATAAAACATCATTTAATATCATGATAATATGTGATATCAATATGTTGTTTACATATGTTTGGAATGTAGCATCTGGATCATATCATGATACAAGAGTTCTCACGATGGTGCAAGACAATGATTCTGAATTTCTTTTGCTTCCGAGAGATAAATATTATTTAGTTGATTCTCGGTATCCAAATTAACAAGGTTTTTGGTTCCATATAGATCTTCTTGGAATGGAGTTGTTATGTATCATATGTCACAGTTTAACAATGATCCACCTCCTAAAAATAAATAGGAGCTATTTATCGATGTCATGTGTCTCTATGTTATGTTATTGAAAAGACATTTGGAGTTTGGAATAAGAAATGGAGGATTCTGTGAGATTTTCCAAAATATGATATTCATGTTCAAAAAAGAGTGATGATGGCTACAATGAGACTACATAATTTTATCAGAATTTAAAATTATTTTGACTGAGATTTTGTTAAAGAAATATGGCACACCAACAACTTAGATTCTGAAAATGAAGATGTTGAGACAATGGACAGAGATTCTATGACAAATATCAAAGAGTATATTGTAGATATGTATGGATTCATTAAAATACTTTTCATTAATTATTTTAGTTTGGTTTATGTATTATATTTTATTTTATTTATGTTTGATATTTTTATATATTATTATTAATTTTCAAATTTTTATTTTTTAAATATATGATCTGTTTTTACTATTCTACAATTTTCGATTTGCTATTATTCTTTTTGATTTATCTGATCTTTACTTATTTCATTTGTTTTGCATGATTTTGCACGACCTGTTCTGGTTAAATTATTTTTATCATTTGAAGTTTAATAGATTACAAAGGTTTTCTAATTTTTCTAATTTACAAAAAAATTATATAATCCATGATAATTGTGCAGCGTTAAAAATAATAATTTCATGCTGCCTATTATATGTTATAAATAGATAGGAATACGAGTGAGCGGCATAAAATTTTGCTTTAAGGAAAAAGGAAAAACAGAGGAATAACAATGGTTGGGAGAATAAGCTGCTGTCTGAATCTTCCTCTCCTAGATTCCAACTCTGCACAATCATCATCTCAACTACTCAAGACAACGTCACAGACTTCTTGGTATATCTTTTACTGAACAAAAATAAAATTTTAAAAGCTCATTTCATTCTTGGATTTCTCAAATCATTTTTATAATCAAATTTATAGGAGAAGGACAGAGAATGAGACAGAGCCACGAAAAAACAAGTGTTCTCTTGCCATGGCCATGGCAGCGACTGTTATGATCGGCACGATTCAGATCAGTAACGTGGCGTCGGTTGAAGCCGCAGTTATAAAACCAGCGGTCAAAGAGACGGCAGCGGCACCACCGCGGAGGTGGAGCGACAAGAGGACTTGTCCACCATGGTTTCAGAACTCACTTGAGACCATCGTACCCGAGAATCTTCCTCGTCCGTCGAGTCATAGACGTTTGGAGTTAGCCCGACTTGGTAAGCGTGACGCGCCACCAATCGGTGCGGTGGTAACACGTGTCAACAGGGATGCTTGTTTCTCCATGTAACTTGGATGTTCATTACGTGTACGCGAACATGTTAGACACATGTAAAAATTTCTTTGAACGAAATTGTAATACACTCAAAATTATTGTCAATAAATAAAAGTAAAATATTTTAGTTGTATTCTGAATTGAACATTTTTATGGATCACCAAAGTTTTTTAAGATTACCTACTAGCATATAAATTTTATTACGTTTAATTCATAAAAATATTATTTAAATGTCTAAACAAGTATACTATTATAAACAACAATAATATTAGTTTTCGTTGGACCCTTTAGATTTTGTCTCTATTTCTACTGTCCTTTCTAATATAATTTTATTTGCTTACATATTTTTTTGGAAGTTTTCAGTTTTGTGTGTTGGAGTAGTACTCTGTTTGATGTGCGATTAAGAAAGCAGTACATGCATGTAGTACAAAAAAAAAAACTAGAAGTACTTGCTTCCTTCTAAAATATGTTGGTCCATTATTGATCCAGAGTAAAGCCCAAGTCTATGTCACTCAATAAATCCAGACGGCCGAAGTCAGCCTTTTGTTGTTGGACCCCAACTTGAATGACAAAAACATCCTATTAGATGCACTATTACTTGTAGTCTTAGGTATATTATTCGGAACCGAATACCCGAACCAAAATCGATCCAAAATAACTGGTTCGGTTTGGTTTTGGATATTGCCAAAATATCCATTAAACTCTAAGTTGAGAATTTATGGATATCGTGTTCGGTTTCGGTTTTTATCCATAACCAAAATAAAGAACCAGTTACCCGAAAGTATATATACTTGTTCATTAAAAAAATTTGAATTCGGGTATAAATACTCAATTTTTTTTTCTAAAACCACTGAAATATTTCAGATATTTTTGAAAATTTCAGATAAAATATTATTATTTTGGATATAAATACCCATATTATTTTAAAAACCAAATATTTTCTGATATTATTTAACATTTTGGGTAGAAATTTGTAATTTGGGTAAAATTTTACTGTTTTGGATACTAAATACTCTGAACCGTTTAAAAACCGAAATTTTTTGGATAGTTTATGGTTCTTTATTTTATGTATTCGAATAGATCCAGAACCGACAGGAACCAAACCGAAACCGAACCGAAAACTTTTAAATACCTATTGGATCCTAAACTTCTATAACCGAAATACCCGGAACCGAACCGAACGAAAACCCATGGCTAATTACTGGGATAATCTGAGATTCTGAATGATAAAAACCACAAAATGTTCGAAGAAAAAGACATTGATTAAAAAAGAGAGAATTGTGTAAATGAATCACATTTGATTTGATTTTTTCTTACTACTCCTTTCTCTTTTTTATCTAATTTACCTTTTTGACATATCTAATAAATTATTATAAATAGTTCTAACAGTTTAGAAAGAAAGAAAATTTAAAATAATGATAAAATCAATGTAAAGAATACATGTATATTTTTGAGTTGAAAAATATGGGTGTAAGTGAAAATTATTTTCTATTATACATTTTTCAGAATTCATATTCTACCGTCTACAGGGTTTTAGAATATATATTCCACAAATTGATCTTAGTCTATTGTATTTATAATACATGTTCTACAGATTCTGATAGAAATACACATTCATAGAATTTAATTTCTACTCATTACTCTATCGAACTGAGTTGACAGAATACACGTTTTAATGTTTACTCTATATTCTACCATCTTTTAGAATATATTTTCTACTGAGAAGTATAAATATTCACTATTTGTAGAATTCATCTTTCACGTTTTTACTTTTGTCTACGAGTTATGAAATATATATCTGCAAAAATATCATAAAATTTAGGAAATATGATTATCAAATATTTTCATATCTTTCGAATTTTTTTGTGAAGAAGAGAATATAAATTGTATGTAACCTTTTTTATTGTTCTTCAACTGTCTTAGATGTTCTTCTTTTCTTCTTCTTCACCCGACGGTTAAAGGTAAACAGATTTTGCTCGGAAACAAAAATAGCAAAGTATAAAAAATCGATGTTGTACTACTCTTTTACTATCTTGAGTTGCACAAAGTTTTAATTAATTGACGAAGAAAGTAAAAAAAGAAGACCACTTTGTTGACTTCTAAATCCTTTGGTTCATCCTTCTAAAATGACAGAAATCCTATATACATTTACAATAAGTGTGGCTTATTCAAAATGTTCGTAAAGGTTTTCGAAAGATAGAAAGGAACAAAAGCTAAGACTGATAATCGTGAATAGTCAGAGGTTTTTGCGTTACTCTAGTGCGGCAAACCAAACCTGCAAAGCATATTCAAATCTCCTATCGTCCATGCTTCTGACAGTATGCAGCCTGTTTCTCACCGTTTTGTCTACAAATTTTATAAGCTGGCTGTTTCTCACTGTTTTGTCTATGAATTTGATAACCTGGCCATTCTTTCTCCCGTTGGTAGTCTATCAAGCATGGCCATCCAAGTAATGAAGGAGAAACTTGGGGTAGCATACTTAAACCAAACTCCGTTACTCCAATTATACACATGCTGCACTTCGTGAATAAGAGTCCAAGTGTCATTGTGAAGAGAAAGTTGTCTTGAAATTATCATTTCCATACTGCTTTATCTCTCCCGGCATATACTGCTCTCTTCTGCTTATCAATCTCCTCCTCCATTCTGTTTAATAAATCTGTTCTATGTGTCCTCCTGTGAGAGTATAATACCTCCTCTACATTAATTCGAAGATCTATACAGCCCCATTAAGTTTTCCATTAACCATTGATTCTCCCCAAAATCATGAACAAAAGGCTCCTCCATAGCCGCCATAAAGTTCAGGACAAACAATGACAATAACAAAAAAGAGAGAAGAACAATTCTAAAGAGAAAGGATTACATCTACAAAACACTAAAAATCTACATACTATTCGATCACATAACTATCGAACTCCACGACGGATCCACCACGACCATCCGCCTTCATCGTTACCGTCGTACTTGACTGATGAAACGAACTCACCAGCACTGAAACAGATCCCAAATCTGTGACCATATTCTCTTATTTCAATTCGATCTAATTAGTTAGTTTTATCATGAAAAAAAGAGAGGCCTATGAAAAATAATCGGAGGCTATATGTACCGTATCATATTCAGTTGAAGAATTGGGCATCAAGAAGAGAAGCAGTGCGGTCGCAGTGTGTAAAAATGTCTAACATGCCTCACCAAAAGCCTGAGTTTAAAAAAAAAAATTGGAAGTATGAATTTTTTTCTAGGGTGATTTAGGTGGAAATTCATATACGGGTTCATATTTAGTTTTAAGGTATAATTTTTGGGAAATTAGATGGTCTATCACATCGAAAATGGTTAATTACCATTCTAGTGTGTTGACAAAACCTCCAGTGGATAGAGCACGTGTGTATTTATATATTGCATGAATATATACTAAAAATAAATATAAAATTATAGGAATATAAGCTACAGTTAGTATCTGCACCATAAATAAGTGTCACTCGATGATATTAAATAGATATTTTCGTCTATACATACACTAAACTTTATATTTATCTATAACTCTCTTATCTACAATTCAATTTCTTCTTCTTCATTTTCTTCTATCTCATTGGAACAGAATCAAAATTTTAACAAATCTTGATTAACACCAATATCAGCACAAGTGAGAGTCAATTTCGAATCACTGATGTAAAAATAAAGCAGAAATCAGATTTACATCAAAGTTATAGTAAAAGTGGTGGTGGTTCTATCTTCCTTTGATGTTTTTGAAGGTCACTACAAATCTAACAAATATCCTAAGAAACCAATAGTTTTGATGACTTAATAATAGTATCGGATAATTTTCTTGGCTACCTAAATGATATGGATTCGAGTTAACTCAAACATACTGAGTTGATTCAGTAAATGTAAGAAATAATGTTGACTGGTTAATATTTTTGTTATCATACAAGTATAAATTGCAGCTATGTCTATAATAATTACATATTTGAACAATATAAGATCATTTTTGAGCTCTGCGGTGTTCACCATGGAGCTATTTTGAGCTCTGCGATGTTCACCATGGAGCTATTAACTTTATTCTTTCATCTTCCTGCAATTAGAAAGGCAATATGATATACGTCCACCCGGATATTTGAAGCGACCGTTGCTCTTGCCTTCCTTTTGTCGACTTTCCATTGCAGAGTTCTCATCTTTGTTTCTAATAATTGCCAGACAACACCATTGTTGAATCATATGATTTGTTTTCTTCAAATTCTGAGTAACACATTGAAGATGGACCTGGAAAAAATATGATCAGGTGAATATGTTACCTGTTATATTAAAGGTCGGGTTAATATATATGTTAGCCGGCTAATTTTCACATGGACAGTCAAACATAAAAATTTCAGTTTTTATTAATAAAACATATATGCTAACTAGTTTATATGCATGTATCGCACGAGTAGAAGTAAAATTGTGGTTACATGATCAGGTGATATATTTATATATGTTAGTTTTCTAAAGTATACTAAAATTTGGGTTATTGTATTTGTTAACCAGTTGTATTTCACAAGTACGGCTAAATATAAAATTGTATTATTTAATATGACCGATATGCTAATCATCTAATATATTTGTAATGTTGACTGGAAGTGAAGATGCAACTACGTCCACACCTAGATCTAACTCAACTAAAATCACAGTACCAAAATGATAAATAAATTTGACAAAAAACATTTGTTCATAACTCACTGAGTTGACTGACCGTGTTGACTCAACGAGTTGGTTTGGTATGAACAAAATCGAATGATTGCTTTCTCCAATTCTTTTCCTTTCAGTTCCAACTTGTTTTTGAATGATTCCTATTGATGAAAAGAAAAAAATTTGAAGAAGAGAGAGTGAGAGAGAGAGAGAGAGAGATTTCTAAGAAAGAGAAATAAAATTTTATAAAATAATTTGAGTTTAGCAATCCTCTAAAATTCTAATCAAGAAAGAGAAGAAGATTAACACTTACTAATAAAAAAAAATTTGTTGGCTGCAACTCATAAGGTGGATTAGAGGAAGAATAAGCTAAAACCCCATTTCAATGATATAAGAATATAGAAATAGAGAGAGAGAAAGAGATGAAAGAGGTAGAGAAGATAGAAATAAAGAGAGATGAAAGAGGTATAGAAGAAACAGATAGAACCAAAAAGAAATAAATGATTTTATAGCACATGATATAAATATATATATATATATATATATATACGTAATTATATATTGGAATGGTTATATAAGAAGAATAAATATCACCACATGGTATCACCACATGGTATAATAGAGGGACTAAATCAGAATTAGAAAAAATGCACAGTGTAGCAATAGTCAGTTTACAAGATTGCAAATTATATCATAATTTTTGTTTATCCACTGCAAATACCGTTTTTCTATAGTTGAAACTAAATTCTATCGTGTCCTTAGGACGTAAATGAAGATTTTTTTTGATAACTTTTTTTTTTTTAGTCCGTTTTTATGAATAATATAATAATATAAATTTATATTTTGTTAGAAATAAAACTGCATCCTTTTGAAAGTTAAAATATGATGATTAATTTATTTTAAAAAATTATTAGTTATTTGTAATATTTTTAGAATCAAAATAAATTAATTAAATTTTTTTAATCTGTCTTATAATTATTTTGATGGCATAAAATGGAAGAGAAGAAATTATTAAAAATAATATTAATCAATCTTAGTATATAATTTAGAATTTTTCATATATTTATTTTATTAAATTAAAAACTATTTCGATCTAATTTTTTTAAAAAAAATTCTTTCAAAATTTAAAGTTATTACACTTTATAAATTAGAAATTATTAATATTATATTTAATTTTTATAGAGAAATACCCAAAATAAATTAATTTGGAGATTTATATGAGTAATTTATTTTTAAAATGGAAGAATGACAAAAATGTTTCATTAAATGAAATTAAATACTAGTTTATTCTTCCTTCCTACATATTTATTAAATATAGAAAAATTACTTTTATCATACAACAAAATCATAACAATTCAAAAAATAAACGATAAGTAAAATAATTTGACTTATTTGTTGTTTTTCAAAAATTAATTTTTTTCAAAATTTTGTTTTCACAATTTTCTTAAGAACCACTTACTAAATATATGTAAATCATTCATAAAAATATAATCTCTATATCTGAGCTGTTATATGATCTTTCAAGAATATGAAATTCTACGATTGATGAAATACAAATTTAGGAAATTTTTCTAATTTTTTAAAAAATGTTTTACTGAAATCAATTACATTGTTTATGTTTTGATTGTTGATTTTTACACGAATTTTTTAGAATTTTATAAAGACTTACTGAAAAAATATTATAGACTTTACTGAAATATTACTAAAATATGGATTTATGAAAAAATTTGTGAATATATTGTAAATCTTAATTAAAATTTTAGAGATTTTACTAAAAATATTAGAGATTTTGAAAAAGTAATAAAAATACTCAATCTAACTTGTATGTCTTGTTATTTATTTGGGAAGTTATTACTGAAATCTTAACCTAAATTCAATTTTGTTTCAACCAATTTTTTTTAATAAAAAATTGAAATATTTTGAATAAGTTTACATAATTTCAGGAAAATATTCTTAAAAAATGGCTTAACATACATAAAATTATTATAAATCATGAAGTGGATGGCCTATAATCAGACTGGTCCGAGCCTGCCAATTATTACTTAGGTGCTTAGTGTTTTCCTTTTTCCATTAGGAATGTGTTTAAGCAATTTCATATTCCTTATTAACTTAGGAATTGTACTATTTTCTTTTATCTTGTGTCTTGTAATTCTTTATATAAAGGACACATTATATTCATGAATGAATACACCGAAATTTTTACATTAGTTTCACAACATGTTATCAGCACAATTTGCCTCAAATCCTAAAGCTAAAATTTCGCATAAACTAAAATTCCTAAATTTCCTTTTTCCGTATTTTCTCTCTTCGCGGCTGCAACTTCAGACGATCCAAGCTCAGCTTCAGCAATAAACGATCTGATCCTCCTCAGCGACACGGCTTTCAGCTCGATCAGCTCAGCACGATCCGATAGGAGGCACGATCCAGCGATAGCAAGGTCAGCACACGATAGGAGGCACGATCCAGCGATAGCGGTACGATCACAATTTCCTCTTGTTCTCAATCTAATCGAGGTTAAGGTAACTAAACTAAACCCTAATGAACAAGTTAAAACCCTAAAATCGAATTGTGCATGAAATTTGATAAAACCTTAATTATGAAAATCGATCATCTTGTTTAATTGATTATTCTTATCACTTAGAAATTTCCTGCTAGGTTGTTAAATCCATAACTGAAGTTAAATCAGTTTGCTTGATCGAATTTGAAAATTGTTTTGCATGTTTAATTATTGACCTAATTAAAATCGAATAAATTTTTCAAAACCCTAATCCAAAAATAATCTTGACTTGCTTGTTTTAATTAAATTGCATGATACTGTTTTAAATAAATCCCATGTTGATTATTTACTTGCATGATTGTTTCGAATTGAGGTTATATGATTCACCCTAAGTTGCTAGATTGAACATAGAAATCGTATGCTAGGTTCTGACCTTATTTTGCCTGGTCCTAACTTGAATTAATTATTTGTATAATATGAGCATTAGCATGGCACGATTTTAAATTCATAATGATATATGATTTCAGATGTCGAAAATCAACAACTTGGATTATGCTGTTCTAAATCTCTCTGGAGATAACTACTTGCACTGGACACTTGATACTAAGATAATCCTAAAACCAAAATGGCTCAGTGAAACAATCAATGATAAGAATGATGCAAATGAGAAAGATAATTACCGAGCCATCTTAATAATTCACCATCATCTTGCTGAGAGTCTCAAAGATCGGTACTTAACAATTGAGAATCCCTTAGATCTTTGGAATGAGTTGAGATCTAGATATGATCACCAGAAAACAGTGTTATTACCAAAGACCATATATGATTGGAGGAATCTCAGAATCCAGGACTACAAGTCCGTGGATGAATATAACTCAGCCCTATTTAAGATAGTTTCCAAGATGAAACTATATGGTGAAGTGGTCACGGAAAAGGATATGTTAAAAAAGACCTTTTCCACCTTTCACAAAACTAATGTGCTGTTACAACAACAATACCGTGAAAAAGGTTTTCAGACTTATTCTGAACTGATCTCGTGTTTCCTGCTTGCTGAGCAGAACAATGAATTACTAATGATGAACAGCGAGATGAGACCTCCCGGAGCAGCACCACTACCTGATGAAAATATGACCGAGGCAGAGAAAGAAACTGTGCAAGAGGCTAACCACGTCCATCATAATAGCCAACCCGGTTGAGGCCGTGGAGGATGTCACGGACGTGGTAGATACAACCCTTATGGTCAAGATCGAAGTAACCAGTACGGTCGCGGACGTGGGTACCAACCCAATTCAGGCCGTGGCCGAGGCAGAGGCCGTGGCCGAGGCAGAGGCCGTGGCATTCCTTTTAAGCCACAAAAATCGATAAAATCAGTATGTCACATGTGTGGAATGAGTAACCATTGGGCCAAAACGTGCAGGACTCCTAAACAATTTTGTGACCTCTATCAAGAGAGTTTGAAAGGGAAGAATCCTGAAGCCCACATGGTCTATAAAGATGGTGAAGACGATTTTGACCATGAAAAGGATGATTCAATGGCATATGAGACTTCAGACTGTCTAAAAGAATCAAGTTGATTTGACATCAAGCTTTTATGTTTTCTTTCTGTTATTTTCGTTTGGATTTGGTTTTTGTTATGTTTATTATTTTGTTTACTTAAATGAATGGTTTTATTTTATAAAAGTATCTTGAATTGATTATGGTTTCCATGGTTATTGTTTTAGAATGAAAGATTCCATGAACATTTTCGTAGTGGATAGTAGGTCAAGCCACACGATTTTAAGAGACAAAAGATATTTTGTGAATTTGACACTTAAGAATGCCAATATAAGTACCATTGTGGGTATGGCCAGTTTGATAGAAGGCTACGGCCAGGCCAATATATTATTGCCTATGGGTACGCATCTAGAAATTTCTGATGCTTTATATTCACCCAATTAAAAAAAAAGCCTATTGAGTTTCAAAGAAATTTGAATGAATGGCTTCCATATTGAAACAATGGGTGAAGGTAACAAAGAGTTCCTTCAGATTTTTGAAATCACCCAAGGCCAAAAGAAGGTCTTAGAGACCATACTTGTATTCTCAACTGGCCTTTACTATGCCAAGGTCAGTATGATAGAGGCCAATGCCATAGTGTACAAAGAACTCACCGAAAATTTCACTCTTTGGCACGACCGGCTCGACCATCCCGGTCTGAACATGATGCGAAAGTTAATCTCAAATACAAATGGGCACAAATTGAAAGAAAATATAGTTATCTCTAAGAATCTCACGTGTGTAGCATGTTCACAAGGAAACTCATTGTTAGGCCATCACCAGTCAAAGTGACTAAAGAAACTATAAACTTTCTGGAAAGAATACGAGTCGACATTTGTGGACCAATTCACCCACCTTGTGGGACATTTAGATACTTCATGGTACTGATAGATGCGTCCACAAGATGGTCACACGTCTGCCTCTTATTAACCCGCAACTTGGCATTTACGAGGTTACTTGCTCAAATAATTTGGTTAAGGGCACACGTTCCAGATTTCCCTTTAAAGGCCATACGACTTGATAATGCTGGTGAATTCACGTCCCAAGCTTTTAATGATTATTGTATATCCATGGGGTAAGTGTAGAACATTCTGTGGCACATGTACTTACAAAAATTGGTTTAGCTGAATCATTTATAAAACGAATACAGCTAATTGCTAGACCATTACTTATGAGATCAAAACTCCCGGTCTCAGCTTGGGTACATGCGGTCTTACATGCGGCCGAACTTATTCATATCGGGTCATCTATTGAGCATAGATAATCCCCATCACAATTATTGACGGGTCATGAGCTTGACATATCCCATCTTAAGACATTTGGATGTGCCGTCTATGTACCAATTGCACCACCACAGAGAACAAAGATGGGACCTCAAAGGAGGATAGGGATATATGCTGCATATGATTCTCCACTATCATTAAGTACCTTGAGCCGACCACGGGTGATTTGTTTAAGGCCAGGTACGCAGATTGTCATTTTGACGAAACCAACTATCTAACATTAGGAATGGAAGAAAATAAGCTGGTGAAAGAAATAGAATGGAATCAACCATCTCTCTCTTGGCAAGATCCTCGGACTAGAGATTTTTATTTAGAATTCCAAAAGATAATTCATTTACAAAAGTTAGCTAATCAATTGCCAGATTCCTTTTCTGACCCGAATAGAGTGATAAAGTCATATATACCAGCTTGTAATGCACCAATTCGTATAGATGTCCAGGAAGGACACAATCAAGTTACTACTGAGTTTAAGGCACATGTGAAACGTGGTAGACCAATTGGTTCCAAAGATAAAAGCCCACGGAAAACAAAGAAAGGTGCAGAAACCAGGGTTAAGGAAGCCATAGACATTGACAAACCGGATGTCTCTAACAATGAGGTTTGGGACACCAAACCTCAAGATACTGAACGTCCTGATAATAATGAGATCTCAATAAATGATGTCATGCTGTAATACAAAGGAACAGAAAGAATGTCGACAGTGATGATATATTTGCATGCAATGTAGCACTTGAAGTGATGAATGAAAACGAGGATCATGAACCCACGTTCATATTAGAGTGCATTCAAAGATCAGATTGGATTAAATGGAAAGAAGCTATAAACGGGGGTTAAATGCTTTTAAGAAAAGAAAGGTGTTTGGTCCAATAATTAGGACACCTATAGACATGAAACCAGTTGGACACAAATGGATCTTTGTGAGGAAAAGAAATGAGAAAGGTGAAGTAGTGAGATACAAAGCACGCTTGTTGCACAAGGATTCTCACAGAGACCATGAATAGATTATGAGGAGACATACTCCCTTGTGGTGGATGCAACAAGTTTTAGATTCTTGATAAGTCTGGCCATAAAAGAGAAATTAGACTTGCGGTTAATGGATGTAGTAACTGCTTATTTATATGGTCCACTGGATAATGAGATATACATGATACTCCCAGAAGGCATTGAACTGCCAAGTACATCAAAAGGTTCTCAAGAACAACATTGTATAAAGTTGGACAAATCACTTTATGGATTAAAACTGTCAGGTCGTATGTGGTACAATAGACTAAGTGTATATTCATAAAAAAGTTTGAAAAGGGCTTTGTGATAATTGCAGTTTATGTTGATGACCTGAATATCTTAGGAACCTTTGGAGAAATTCCCAAACAGTTGAATACCTTAAGAGAGAATTTGAGAGGAAAGATCTGGGACAAACCAAATTATGTTTGGGATTACAGCTTGAGTACATTAAACATGGAATCCTTGTGCATCAAATGGCGTATACAGAAAAGATACTCAAACGTTTTAATATGGACCAATCTCACCCATTTTCTAGCCCCATGGTCGTGAGGTCACTAAACTTGGAAACATATCCATTTGGTCCGAAGAAGAACGATGCCGAAGTCCTTGGTCCCAAAATGCCATATCTCAGTGTCATATGAGCCTTAATGTATCTGGCGAGCCACACAAGGCCAGATATATGTTTTGCCTTGAACTTCCTGTCTAGATTCAGCTCATGTCCGACCCAAAGACACTGGAACGGGATTAAACATGTTCTTCGCTACCTATAAAGAACGAAAGACTTGGGTCTATTTTATATTACCCAACCTCAAGATGAATTAATTGGTTTTTCTGATGCAGGTTACCTTTCGGATCCACACAATGCTAGATCACAGACAGGCTATGTCTTTACACACAATGGTACAACCATATCCTGGCGATCCATGAAGCAAACCATCGCGACCACATCCTCCAAACATGCAGAAATATGCCATCCACGAGGTCAGTCGCGAATGTGTTTGGTTGCGGTCCATGACCCAACATATTAGAGTTGATTGTGAGATGTCCGAAGGGAAGCATGAACCGACCATCATGTACGAGGACAATGCAGCGTGGATAGCTCAACTGAAGGACGGTTACATCAAAGGAGACAGAACGAAGCACATTCTTCCCAAGTTCTTCTTTACACACGAGTTACAGAAAGCTGGTAAAGTCAAGGTGGTATAAGTCTGTTCATGTGACAATTCAGCCGATCTACTTACCAAGTCGCTTCCAACCTCAACATTCAAGAAGCTAACGCATCAGATTGGGATGCGTCGACTGAAAGACCTTCAGTGAGGATTGAAACAGGGGGAGTAATACGTGTTGTACTCTTTTTCCTTATCCATGGTTTTGTCCCACTTGATTTTCCTGGAAATATTTTAATGAGGAAACATCCAAAACGTATTACAATCTATGTATGGTTATGACGTTCAAGAAAGAGTGTTATAAATCATGAAGTGGACGGTCTACAACCAGACCGGTCCAAGCCGGCCCATTATTACTTATGCGGTTAGTGTTTTCCTTTTTCCATTAGGAATGTATTTAGGCAATTTCCTACTCTTTATTAACTTAGGAATTGTATTATTTCCTTTTATCTTGTGCCTTGTAATTCCTCATATAAAGGACAAATTATATTCATGAATGAATACACATAAACTTTTACCTTAGTTTCACAACAAAAACTCTGTATTTTAATTTTAGAAAGAGTATACCAACAGTCCTGAGCTAGCGAAGGATTATAGTTTTGAAAAAAAATTAAAGGAATTTTTTTATTTTTAACTTAATTTAATTGAATTTTTTTTAATTTATCTTTCTAATATATATTTTTGATACAATATGTTTATAATTTTTAAAGTTTGAAAGATGTTAGCAGTTTCATTTTTAATACAGTTGTAAACATATAATCTTTTAAATTTTAATATGTTAACGAACAATATTTTTATTTTATTTTTATTCTTACATTTTTACGTTTTTACCCTATTTATTCCATTTGTATTGGTTTAATTTGATTTTAATTGTTTTTAATCAAAATGAGTTAATAATTCATTATTTTAACCCATTAATCAATGTTTAATTTTAATAATTTTATAATTAAAATATGTTAATTTGTTCACTAGAATGATATATATATTTTATATGTTATATAGATTAATTCTCAATGGGTATTCGCCGTCCGATCTTAATTATACATTATATTATGGAGTAACATAATTTTTTTTAACCAGCCAACTTGATTTACATCCCTGGACAATATTTTTATATTGAATAGTTTATAATATTTAAATTCTTAGTAAATTAAAATATAGCTGACTAATATTTTATTTTATAGATAAAATTTA
>KE155735.1:61559-75478 GCA_000411075.1 Sisymbrium irio | reverse complement strand
GCCCATTGGGCCTCTCACTAGGCCCACATGTCCTCTCATTAAGCCCATTGGGCCCACCCCTGTCCGACGGTCGGTTCGTTAGACGGGAGGTTCTAAAGTCATGATATACTGACCCTACAATCACCACATGACCGTTCCCCGTGTTTTGGCCTCACTGACACGGTACCACGAATGACTTCCCGATAGGTCTCCCATCCTTTGACTACTCCAGCTCAACACGCTTAACTCTGGAGTTTTCTCTGGATGTGCAACCGAAAAGGTAAGTGCACTTTGGTGACATAGGTAGCCAAATCAATTCTTTTAACCTCTCCCACATAAGTTTCCATATACCAGAAATCGGGATGTTACATTACCATCACTGTAATTTCCAATGATAAGGTCAGGCTTTCCCTGCAACTCCTTAAAGATCTCAGTTGCAGCATCCTGCGGAAAAAATAAGGCACGTTCATATGTTTGATTAAAATAAAGTATCTGCTGTAAGAGAAAGGATTTACCTCTGTGTAAGTCTCTAGATACGGCAGACCTCGAACCTCGAGATCCATTTGCGAACGATACCTTTTTCTGTTCTGAAAGGCACACGGAGGATATTGCAATACTGAGATCCAAAAAATTTCTCTAAACGTTGACCACAAGTGGGTCCTGCTGCATCAGGAAGCAGCAGAAAGAGTTTAAGACATCATCCCATTCACGTAAGAAAAATCATAAGAGCAGTATAAACTAAGCTTACAATGAGAATTCTTGGAGTGATGTTGAGTCCTTGTTGTTTTATGCGTTGCAGCATCTCTGTCTCAAGAGCACAAACTTGATCAAGAATGTAAACAACCTGCAAGGTTATACAAGTTTAAAGCTCCTTCGAGAAATTATGAAAAAGACCTCTTCAAAGTGTTTCATTACTAACTACTGACCTGACCACCAGTGTCAGGGTAACCAAGAACATTTTCCTGAGCAAAGTAACCATGCGAAGAGAGTATCACAACGTTGAAAACCATTGGGATCCTTCCAAGAAAATTTTCGAGAGTGCAAGGATCAGGGGCCTCGAGAAGGTCAAGAAGAAGACGGATCATGTCGAGGACACGCCCCGTGGTGTCTCCCCAACCTCTCTCTAGACCAATCTCCTGAAACTTGTGTTCAAACTCCGAGTACAGTGTCTCGGGTTTCAGCTCCATCAGAAACTCCTCTGCTTTCCTAAGAATGTGTTGCAACATGTTTAGGTCCTGGATCCTGTCGTTAAGCATCAGAGTCTACACAGAGAGCAAAGAAAGAACGATTCAAACAATTTATTCTGATAATAAACTGAGAGGAAAATGGCTTGGGGATTATATCAAACCTTTCCCTCGTGGCTTTGGAGGCGGAGGAACTTGAGTAGAGGATGCAAACTCTCCTTGTCGTGGAAGAGCTTAGCCGAGAGATGGCAATTTAGAAACTCAACACCATCACCAATGTATTTGGAGAGAGTAGGACAATGGAATGTAGCGTTGAATGGCTCAAAGCCAAGCTCGAGAGTAAAGGTACCATTGTTACTGCAATATAATCAACAACATTGGTTGAGTAGGAGACAAGACAGAGAGAAGAAGGATGAAAGTGTGACTTAAAACTTACGTTCCAACGACGAGCTCTTCCTTGAAGTGAAGATACTCGGAAGCTTGAAGCTCCTCAACAACAAGAGCATGAAGGTTAACTGTCACATCCCGGGCCCAGCCCATTTAGGAAATAAAGAGTTGGCCTGTGATGTTCAGGCCCACATAGACAAAGATCTAGGTTTTCCCTTTCCCCTCTTATAAAAGAGAGGCAACACTTAGTCTTTTCTCCACAAAATCAAAGAGAAGTGAAGTCCTACCCGTTTGAAGAGCCAGCAGCCGTCAGTAAAAGAGGAGCAGCTGCCGGTCACCGAAGTTCTGTGGAGCAGACACCGGAGTTCCATGGAGCAGCCACCAGAGAGAAGATCTCGGAGAGTTTCTGTTCCCTCTAGAGTCTTCTTCTCTTTTTTCTTTTCGTCAGATCTAAGTAAGGTCAGAGTTGTTAGGATTTTCTTCTCTTTTTACAATGCATATCATAGTAGAAGTGTCTATGAGTCATTCATACCTATGTGTATCTATAAGCATACATATAGGTTGATTGTTATATACCTATATTATACTATATATATATATATAAATATGTTGATGATGATTGATGTGAGAGACACACATAGTTATATGTTAGGGTTGCTAAGACTGAATATGGATTGTTTGATGTTTGAGGATTGTATGCGGGTGTTTGCGTTGTGTGGGGATATGACATGTGTGTGCTGGGGTAAGTTGAGTTAGGTTATGGCTTTAGGCCGTGTATGGTACGGTGTAAGGTTGTGTCGGATGTAGGTTTCCGAAGCCTTATATTGTCTTGTTTGTTGGATCGCGCGGGTGGAGCCGATTGAAGTGGCGTTTGGATCCATCGCTGGTGGGGGGTAAGCAGCGAGCCCCTGGGTTGCGTCTGTAGGAGGACGTGTTAAGATGAGTTGAGTTGAGATGTGGGTGTGCCATAATTGTTTGTGCCGTGTGGGTTTGGGCCACATTATTTGTTGTTTGCTCTTGCTTTATTGGATGGTCTTGTTAGCCCTTGTGCTATGATTTGTGTTATTTGATGGGTGTTGATCTTAGCTATTCTTGCTGAACATGTTGATATGCTCACCTCTCTTATATCCATTTTCAGGTGAGTTCGAGGAAGTGTAGGAGTAGTGTTGGTCTGGTGCTGGGTTTTGGGGGTTTTGGGAGTTTCTTTATTTGTTGGTTTAAAACTTGGTTATGTTATGGTTTTGTGTTTACTCTGGTTTTAAAACAGTTTTGTAAGACTTTTGGATTCGATCATTGGGAATAATAATTGCATTGATCTTGATATGTGTGTTTCTTGTAGTGGAAAATAATATGATTTCATGACGTTTAGGTTTAGTGAGAGGCGGGTCCCAAACTCCATGTCGTGGCCTAACAGCTAAAGCAACCCATGGAGGCAGCACAATTGCCTCTTGAGTTGATCGAAGAAGTTCGAAGAAAGCTCCACCGTCAAGTTTATTTTGTGTTTCTTTAGGCATTGCCTCAAATTCAGCAATGATCTGATGATGTTGTCGAATGCCTTTACCTTTGCCTTCAACCCTATAAAGGAAATAAACAGATTATTTAGCTTTAATTTAAGTCTTTCAAGGGAAGTTACTACCAGTATCTCATGTGTATTTTACCTTGAGAGCAAAGCAAGGACTTCGTTTCTTTGAGCAACAAGTCTCTCATCCAAACGATCTCTTTGGCTCTGGACGCGCGTTAGTACACGTTCCGAGTTTGCCATTATTAAACAGTTGAATAGCTCTTTCTTGCAACTACACAAAGACAAAGAAGATAGGAGAAAATGAACCAAATGTAATGAAATAAAGAGTAATGAATATTAATGCCTCACTTATATAGAAAGAAACTGATTATTACTTAAGACAAAGTAAATTAAGTTGATTTTATCAAAGGTAACTTTTTATTTCCAACCGACAACGGAAAATGATACGTATGTTTTTTTAGAAAATATTGAAATAATCTACTTTTTTTAAATCCAATTTACTTTCTTTAAACATTTGCATCCACTATCCTAAAGCAGCGGTGTTTAAGGCTTCTCAAGAATTCATGGAGAAATTACTAAGGAACTTAAGTAAACTTAACCAACTTTCTTGTTGTCAGAAATTAAGAACTATAAATTTACACATACAGCTGGAAAATTCTCTGGGAATTGTGTAGGTCCTGTAAGAATATGTAAATCCTATTTTTTTAGCAAAGTAAATACTATATTTTTATTTCTTTTTAGTGATATCTTATTTTGTCTTCCAGAGAAAAATTAATAAATTCACTGATTTACTTGTTTTTTTGTTTTCAAATTGAAAAAAGATAGAAATCTAACAGTCACTGATTTATTTTAGGAAGATAAATACTGTACCCATAGTGATAGTTAGTAGTGAAAATTTTACTATTGTGTGCTACTTCAATATTTCTTTCCAAATCCACACCTAAGCCTGGTTTCTTTCCAAATCAATAAAGTTAATCTTTTATATTGCTTAGAGCCTTAACAAAAAATTCATGAACTTACAAATAAAAACACTTTGTATTATCTCTTATAATAGATTAATTGTATTCAACATAGAAATATAGAAAAATTGATTACCTTGCAACGAAAAGTTACTGACGAGGGGAGATATTGGAAAATTAGAGAATAAAGATAATGCATAATGCGAAAACGATATGAAAAAGAGAATGATAAGTTGAATTTGAAGAACGTGAAGAGCTTAATGGTCCTTTTTATACTACTCTTTTCTCAATAATTAGAAACTGGCTTTTCTATGTCTCCTTTTTATAATTTTGTTTACACTTTTATTTCATAATATTACATGTTTAGATCATTTAATATTACATAAAAACATA
The DNA here is from genome assembly GCA_000411075.1 of Sisymbrium irio. Taxonomy (NCBI): domain Eukaryota; kingdom Viridiplantae; phylum Streptophyta; class Magnoliopsida; order Brassicales; family Brassicaceae; genus Sisymbrium; species Sisymbrium irio. The sequence goes on along the minus strand of KE155735.1, from coordinate 71,054 downwards.
TATTTTATTTTAAATTTACTATAGTTTGAATTTTTTTTAAAACATATTTATATTTCTAAAGTTAAATAAATAATAATGATAATATGTGAAATTATACACATAAAATAGAACTATACTATAGTTTATAATTATACTATACTATATATATAACAAACATAATGCATTTGACAAAATAATGTAATTTTATAACTGTGTATTAGATTAATATCTACCAATTTGATTTTTGTTGCAAAGTTTTTGGTTTTCAGAGGAAAGGAGGAAAATGGAGGAAGAGAGTGAGTAAGAGAGAGAAGAAAAAAAGACTAGTTGATATTATACTATATTATTTTCTTGTATAGATATATAATAATGTAAAAAAGTAACTTTAGAAGGAAAAAGTCTTAGGGTTAGTCGCTCTGAGGCGATTTGAAACTTTCCTTTTTTTCGTTCGTTGCAAGATTTCTTCCTCCGGCCGCCGTTGGCCATGGAGGGCGTCTCCTCCTCGCCAGTGGAGGTGCAATCCTCTCCCCCGCCCAGAGTCAATGAGGCTTCTCCTATGACTCAGTCCAAAATACAGCCCTCCTGGATCTCTGTTCTTTCTGACAGAGTAGTCCCAAGCTTCAAAAAAGAAGTGCAAATTTTCGATGGCATAGCTAGAGCCTCAATTCCATCAGAAGTTCTCCAGCATTCTCAGCCTCTATGGTCAAACTACGTGGTTGGTCACTTCATTGGAGAGGCTCTGCACATTGGAAAGATCCACGCAACAGTGAACATAATCTGGACAATTCCAATAAAAAACATGAAAATTGATGACCAGTTCCTTAATCTTAAATCCGTCCTTTTTCCGATAGAGGACCAAAACATGAGGAAAAGAGTGCTCAAACGCCACTTTTGGCATATAGGTCCCATTGGTAGTTCAAGAATAGAATTCTCAAGCCACAAATCTCAAACCCGACTTATCTGCAATGCCGATACGGGTAGACTTCAGGAATGTCCTAGATCATCTTTTCAACGATACTGGTTTAATGTTTCTTAGTGATATTATTGGTGAGGCGCAGAAGCTCCACCCCAACATTGCTAGATGTATACGCCTGAATATGGATTGTATTTTAGTAGTGGTAAATCTCGAAAAGCCTCTACCCCGGTCGATTGCTCTCAACTCGGAGGAAGAAGTCCTCATAAATGTCAGTTATCCCTGGCTACCTGCTCGATGTACCACTTGCAATGCATGTGGTCACAAGGAGACCAAATGTGAACAAATGAAGATGGGAGCTCCGGTTACCCAAACAAAACACTTCGAGGCAACAAGGGAAGCGGTGACTGCAAAAAAAGCAGATAGTCCTCCAACTCAGGATAAAGTTGAAAAGGCTGTACTGCCTGATCACCAACTTCACGCAGATATATTAACTACTGAACTTGACTGGACAACTGTTTCTAAATCTAGTCATGTTTCCCTCCAGAAACACAATGTGGACAGTCAAACTGTCAGTCCAACTTTGCAAAAGGATCGAGATTCACAGGCTATCTCTCCCTCGCGTTTCAAGATTCTGTCTGATATCTGCAAAGATGAAGAAGTGGAAGATGAACATGAGGAGGGTGAAATAGTCAAAACTACAGATTATGATAAAAAAGCTCCTCTTCCTCTGAAGATGTTCCGCCTATTTTGACCATTCGACACCGAACTGGCACACATACAAAAAAGAATAATGCTCAAAAGAAACTCGCAGCTGCTGCTACTCAGAAGGATCAGAACTTGGCCTCGCTAAACCATAATAGAAAGTCATCCTCGCGAGGAACTAATGATCATGACGTCGTTTTTTGCATGGAATACCCGTGGATTCAACAAAATATGCAAGCAAAAATCAGAACGTACATGGTTAGCAAGATCAAATCCAACCTTTGGTTGTCTCGTTGAGACCAGAGTGAAGGAGGAGATTATTAGCAGAGTTATAGAGCAAGTGTTTCCAGGTTACCGTCTTGATAGAATATGGATGATTTGGAAAGAAGATGTCAAGACAAAAGTCCTTTACAAAAGCCCACAGATTATACACCTCCATGGAGCTTTATACATCTCCTTGTCTCAACATCTCAAACTGTGTTACCGTGGTTCTTACTCAAAAGAACTACATCCTGTGGAAATCACAGTTTGAGGCATTTCTTTCTGGTCAACGTCTTCTGGGATTTGTTACTAGAGATACACCACCACCTTCAGCAACTCTTGCGGTCAATGGTCTCACCGGAACCTCAAGTGCGACACCAAATCCTGCGTATCAGACATGGCTGCAAACTGATCAAGTTGTTCGGTCCAGGTTACTAGGGTCTTTCTCTGAAGAGCTCCTTAGTGTTGTGGCTGGTTGTCTTACATCAAAAGATGTCTGGGAATGTCTCACTCGCTTCTACAACAGTCTCCTCGTCTCGTCTCTTTGAACCGTAGTGAAAGCTTCAGACTGTGTCCAAAGCAAACAAGATGATGGTGGACTATCTTGGTGAAATCAAGGCTTTAAGTGATCAACTTGCCTCTATCGGCAGTCCGGTCACTGAAAAGATGAAGATCTTTGCTGCTCTCCATGGTTTAGGTCGTGAATATGAGCCTATCAAGAAAAGCATCGAAGGATCTATGGATTCTAGCCCTTTTCCTACCTTCGATGATATCTCACCACGTCTAACTGCCTATGATGACCGTTTGCAGAGTTATCATGGAGATTCCCAAGTTACGCCTCATTTGGCTTTTAACATCTCGCGCTCAAACCAGTTTTCTATTTACAACAGAGGACGCCGAGGCTATAGCAGAGGTCATTTTGGAGGCTTTCGTGGTCGAGGTACTTACTCTACTCGCGGCAGAGGTTTTCATCAGCAACTTTCTTCCTTCTCCGGGTCTTCAGATGATATTGACAGCTTGCGTTGTCAGATCTGTGGCAGGCAAGGTTACCAAGCTCTCCGCTGCTGGCACAGGTTTAATAATAGCTATCAGGATGAAGACATTCCTGCTGCGTTAGCTGCTATGCGCATTACAGATGTCTCAGACCTGTCTGGCCAAGAATGGTACCCAGATTCTGGATCCTCTGCTCACGTCACTAACAGTACTCAAAACCTCTCGCAAGCAAATCCTTACAAAGGCAACGAAGTGGTGATGGTTGGTGATGGCAATTTCTTACCCATTACTCATGTGGGTTCCGCTGACCTTCCCTCAACATCAGGTATTCTTCCTCTTAAAGATGTTTTGGTTTGTCCAGATATTGCTAAGTCTTTATTATCTGTTTCCAAGCTTACTAAAGATTATCCTTGCGCGTTCACCTTTGATTCTGATGGGGTTTATGTTAATGATAAGGAAACAAAGCAGCTGTTGACTCTAGGAAGAACGCATAAGGGTTATATGTGCTTCCTGATAACAACTTTCAGTCTTTCTACTCTACGCATCAAATAAGTACTTCTGATGAGGTCTGGCACCGAAGACTTGGAAATCCCCATGCTCAGGTCCTGCAGCAGCTTGTCAAGAATCAGTCCATTCGAGTCAATAAGAGTACCCTGAAGACCTGTGAATCATGTCATATGGGGAAAAGTAGCCGTCTTCCATTTGTAGACTCTTAGTTTGTAGCGTCTCGACCTCTAAAGCTTATCCATTGTGATCTCTGGGGTCCTTCTCCTGTCTTATCTAATCAAGGATTTAGAATCTATGTCGTGTTTATTGATAACTATTCACGATATTGTTGGTTCTATCCGTTAAAAGCAAAATCAGACTTCTTCTATACGTTTACTCGCTTTCAAACCTTGGTTGAAAACACATTGGGTTCAAAGATAAGAATTTTCCAATGTGATGGGGGAGGTGAGTTCATTAGCAATCAATTTCTGAACCATCTCTCTTCATCAGGAATCCAACAATACATATCATGCCCTTATACTCCGCAACAGAACGGTCTTGCTGAAAGAAAGCACAGGCATATCACATAATTAGGCTTGAAAATGTTGTTTCAGAGCAAAATGCCTCAAAAATATTGGGTGGAGGCGTTCTATACAGCAAACTTTCTGAGCAATCTTCTTCCTTCCTCTGTGCTCTCCGATAATCGCAGTCCTCATGAAGTCCTATATAGCAAAGCTCCGGATTATAACAGTATTCGCTCCTTTGGATGTTCTTGTTTTCCTACTCTACGGGATTATGCTTCAACTAAGTTCGATCCACGTTCGTTGCATTGTGTTTTTCTGGGGTATAATGAGAAGTATAAGGGCTACCGATGCTTGTTTCCTCCAACTGGGAAGGTCTACATCAGCAAACATGTTCGTTTTGATGAAACAATGTTTCCATTTGCTTCCATCTATCAGGCTTCTCATCCTCCTGCAACTAGCTCGACTCTTTCAGCTTGGCAGAGAAGCTTTCTCCGATCTCCTTCCTCCTCGGATCAGGCTTCTCCACCTCTGCAGTCTCGGATTTCTCCTTCATACAAGCCAGAGAGCACTTCCTTCTCAGCTCCATATGCTTTGATTCCTGCAATCATAAGAACTGGTGTGGAACCTCTCCAACACGCTGTCTCCATCGATCAACGTGGTCTGTTACCAACACCAGACATTCCTCCTTTGAATACTCATCCAATGGTTACTCGCGCTAAAACAGGAGTAGTCAAGCCTAATCCTCGATATGCCTTGACTACTCGCAGCATGGTGTATCCCGAGCCAACTATGGTTTCTGCAGCCTTGAAAGACGAGGGCTGGACAAAGGCTATGCATGAAGAAATCTCAAATTGCAAAGAAACAAAAACATTCTCTCTTGTTCCTCCGACTCCAGACATGAATGTATTGGGGAACAAATGGGTCTTCAGGACAAAACTCAATGCAGATGGCACTCTCAATAAACTCAGGGCACGCTTGGTAGCTCAAGGATTTGGTCAAGAATAAGGAATTGACTATCTGGGGACATATAGTCATGTGGTTAGAACAGCTACAATGCGTTTGGTGTTGCATATTGCTACATTTCTTCAATGGGACATCAAACAAATGGATGTCAAAAACGCTTTCCTCCACGGTGATTTAGCTGAAACTGTGTACATGAAACAGCCTGCATGATTCGTTGAAGCCACCAAACCGGATCATGTCTGTCTACTTCACAAGTCTATTTATGGATTCAAACAGTCTCCACGTGCATGGTACGATCGCTTCAGTAATTTTCTCTTGGAGTTTGGCTTCGTCTGCAGTCTCAGAGATCCATCCTTGTTTGTATACAACAGAGGAACAGACACCATCTTTCTCCTATTGTATGTGGATGATATGGTGATCACTGGGAATGAGTCCTCAATTCTTCATAGACTGTACAGTGAGCTTGATGAGCATTTCCGAATGACAGATATGGGCAAGGTTCATTATTTCTTGGGAATCCAGGTTAGTTTTCATGAGTCAGGTCTCTTTCTGTCTCAACAAAAATATGCAGAAGATTTGCTCACGGCTGCAAACATGAGTAATTGTACCCCAATGCCCACGCCTCTGCCTCTGCAACTTCACCGGGATGAAGAATCTGTGGAGCTCTTTTCCAATCCACGACATTTTCGAAGTCTAGCTGGAAAATTACAATACTTAACGCTCACACGTCCAGCCATTCAGTATGCAGTCAACTATGTGTGTCAGAAAATGCATGCACCCACCACTCTCGATTTCTCTCATTTACTGCGCATTTTGAGATATCTCCAAGGTACGATTACTATGGGTGTTTTGTTTCAGAAAGATGCTGATTGTACTCTTCGTGCATACAGTGACAGTGATTGGGCTGGCTGTCGTGAAACAAGATGATCCACAGGAGGGTTTTGCACATTCTTGGGTCAAAACATCATCTCCTGGTCTTCCAAAAAGCAGCCCACTGTTTCACGAAGCTCCACTGAGGCTGAATACAGGGCATTGTCTGAAGCTGCGTCTGAAGTGACATGGATCAGCTCTGTGCTGAAAGAACTCGGTGTGCTAATGCCTGCAACTCCTGAACTATACGGGGATAACCTTTCTTCGATCCATCTCGCTGTTAATCCTACTTTCCTACGTTAGAGACAGGCTCTTTAAAAGTTTCTGTACAAGGATCCTCAAGAGCTTGTCTCTAATCCTAAAGATGACAGCTGTCTTCATCTTAAGTTTCTGTTGGAACGTTAGAGACAAGCTCTTGAGGATCCTTGTACAGAAACTTTTAAAGCTGAAGCTGTTGCAGCTCAGGAATCGAAAAGAGGAGTTATTTCGGCAGAAATCCAGAATAAATTGGCTGCGAGCTGGAGACCATAATACAGGCTTTTTCCATAGAGCTGCCTAAACCAGAAGAGTCAAAAACTCCATTCGCTCTATACAAAATGCCAATGGTGACGTCATTATGGATGTAGATGGAATCAAAGCTGAAGTAGTGAACCATTTCAAAACATTCTTGCAGACAACTACGGGAGATCCTGATACTCTGTCTGACCTTGCAAGCCTCATAGACTACCGCTGTCCAGATTCCATGATGGAAATGCTCACTCAGGAGGTTGATGAGGAAGAGATAAAACGTGCTCTCCACTCCATGGCTTCAGGTAAAACTCCTGGCCCAGATGGCTACACAAAAGAGTTCTTCATAGCAGCTTGGCCTATCATCGGAGCTAATTTTACCACGGCCATTCAATCCTTTTTTCAATATGGCTTTATACCTCATGGTGTTAATGCCACTTCCCTTGCCTTAATTCCAAAGAAAGTGGATGTTATAGCTATGAAGGACTACCGCCCCATTGCCTGCTGTAATACAATATACAAGGTAATCTCCAAGATTCTTGCATCAAGGTTAAAAACAATCCTACACGCAGCAATGAAATTGAATCAGAGTGCCTTTATCAAGGGTCGTCTTCTCTTTGAGAATGTCCTCTTAGCAACGGAACTTGTCAAGAATTAGCATAAGACAGACATCTCCTCCAGATGTGCCCTGAAAATCGACATTGCAAAAGCTTTTGACACTGTCAAATGGGATTTCATCCTGAGAGCCCTCTCTTCAATGGGAGTCCTGACATTTTTGTATCTTGGATCAAGAGCTGTATTTCCATGGCATCCTTCTCTGTGAATGTAAATGGTGATCTAGACGGATTCTTCACCAGCTGCCGTGGTCTTCGGCAGGGCTGCTCCCTCTCCCCAATTCTGTTTGTTATTGCCATTAATGTGCTCAGTCACCGTCTCAACTCAGCAGTCATTCAAGGAAAATTTGGCTTCCATCCAAACTGCAAAAAATGACTCTGACTCATTTAAGCTTTGTCAATGATATGATCATCTTCTCTGATGGATCTGCTACCTCTCTGCATGGGATTATCGAGACTCTTAAGATGTTTGAAAAGGAATCTGGACTCGCGATCAACTTAAGCAAGTCTGCCTTTTATACTGCAGGAAACTCGGGTCCAAATCTTTTCAGCAAAGTTACTGAGCTTGGTATTCCCCTGGATCAACTCCTTATATATTACCTTGGCCTCCCGCTCACTACAAAAAGTATGAGAAGAGAGGACTATGAGCCTCTAGTGGACAAAATAAGATCTCGGCTTCTCGCATGGTCTAGCAAATCCTTATCCTACGCTGGTCGGCTTCAACTCATTCAATTGGTCATTACAAGCATTGGTAAATTCTGGTGTTCTGCTTTTCGCTTGCCGACTAGATGCTTGGATAAGATTGAGCAAATGTGTGCTGCTTTTCTCTGGTCAGGATCACCACACATCACTTCAAAAACAAAAGTAGGGATGATGTCTGCAGACCGAAAAAGAGGGTGGTTTGGGTATCCGTAGGCGCAAAGATACCTCCATGGTGTTCATGTTAAAGCTGATTTGGCGTTTTTTATCAAACACATCCTCTTTGTGGGTGGAATGGGTCCAGAAATACCTTCTTCGAGGTTCCGCCTTTTGGGATATAGCGGAGACTACCTCAAGAGGTTCATGGATGTGGACGAAGATCCTTAAAATTCACTCTATTGCCCAAAAGTTTTTGAAAAAAAGAGATTGGGAATGGAGAAAGTACCTATTTCTGGTCTGATCACTGGCAGCAGGAGGGACCCCTAACAAACTTACTGGGCTCCTCCGGAACGATGCTGTTTGGAATCCTAATTACTGCAACTGTCGTGGATGTCGCTGATGGCAATAGCTGGAGAATCAGTCTCGCCGCGGTGCTCCTGCCACCCAACTTTTACATAGACTTAATCATGTTCAGACGCCTTCTTCAAGCGCAGGAGCAGACAGAACAATATGGCTTCAAAGTGCAGGAAACTACAGAGCAAAGTTTCTGTCTTCGAAAACTTGGAACCTCGTTCGCCAATCCTTCCTCTACATCTCGTGGTCAAAAATAGTCTGGACACGTCAAGCTATTCCGTGCCAATCATTCATCCTCTGGCTAGTTTGTCGGGATAGACTGCAAACGGGTGACCGTACTCGCCTCTGGGCAGAAGCGCAGCAGTTTCTCCTATGTGGTGAACCAAATGAGTCAAGGGACCATCTATTCATGGCCTTTCCTTACTCCTACACTGTATGGAGTATGCTAACTGCAGCACTCCTCAGAAGGAGAATCAACCCTGACTGGCATGTAACCATCAACACTCTCACTTGCAGCAGACTCTCGCACACTGATCTGATGCTTGCTCGACTTGCTTTTCAGGCCACTGTGTACTGGATTTGGCGAGAGAGAAATGGTAGGAAGCATGATTCTCCAGCTCATTCGCTAATGTTCCTAGCTCGTACTATACATAAGGAGATCCATTATCGGCTAAATTCTCTTCGAGGGGCTGATATTGAGGAGGAAGACAAGCTCTCTAAAAGATGGTGTGAAGTGACCTCTTTTCCCGCGTAATCAATTTCTAATAAAAAACAAGTTTAGTTTTATGCTCTGTCTTGTTTTTTATATCTTAATGCTTCTCTTGCTCCTCTTTTAATTCAAGAGATTGTACAGCATTTTTTTGTTGACTAATAAATTTCACATTTCAATAAAAAAATATAGAAAATGAGAAAATGGATAGCAAGATAAAAAAAAATTAGAATGAAAAAGATAAGAGATGGGAAAGAGAGAAATTAATGGAAAAATTAGAAGATGAGAGAGAGATGAGAGCTGGAGGGAGATGAGAGGAGATAGACAGATAAATGGGGATGTGGAAGAATAAAGGAGATAAAAGAAGGAAAAGTAGAGGAGAGGAGGGGATGAAAAAAAAGAGTTAAGAGATTAGAAGAGAGAAAGACGAAGAAAGGAAGTGGAGACGGAGAAGAAAGAGAAAAGTGGATTTGTTGGATAAGAGGGAATAGAGAAAATAAAAAAATTGAAAGAAAGGAAAATGTGTTATACATGATATAGATGTCTATGTAAAAGCCCTATTATATTGGACCATTAGGTTTAGACCTTGTAACCTTACCACTTGTATTTTTATATAAAGGAACTTCTCTCTTTGGAATAAGACACAACTTCATCTCTTATTCTCTCATTCTCTTCTTGTTAAAACACGTTATCAGCACGAATCTCTATTTTTCTGTGCTAAAAGGTATTTTTTTGTCTACTAATTTCTTTTTTTATATA
>KE155735.1:0-11202 GCA_000411075.1 Sisymbrium irio | reverse complement strand
TGTTTTAAGAAATGTGTTAGTTGTCGATTCAAATAAAATATTGAGAGTACAAAAAAATCACTTAGCTTTCGAATTCACTCACATATTTCCGCCAAGCCTTCCTTCACTATGAGATTGATGATGTGAGCCGCACACCTCACATGCATGTAGTCTCCATCCAGAACCAATGCCTCATTGCCCAATGCACCAAATTCTCTCTGAAATCTCTTCAATGCAGATGTGTTGGCTGTTGCATTGTCCACGGTGATGGTGAATAGCTTGTTTATACCCCACTCAGACAAGCATTCAAGTAACACATTGGAGATAGTCTGTCCTTTGTCATCAGTTATGTATTTAAACCCGATGATTAGCTTCCTCATCTGCCAATTCCGGTCAATGAAATGCACCGTCACCAGCATGTAACTTGCTCCTGTAGTCTGAGCTGTCCAAATATCAGTTTTAAGTGACACGCGTTGCTGATTGGCCTTGATCCAATTCCTTAAAGCAGTCTTTCTTCGCACATACATTTCAACAATGTCTCTCGTTGCAGTCCTTCTTGAATGCGGTTTGTAGAGATTCACATGGTTACAAAAGTGCATCCATCCAATGCTCTCAATGAATGAGAGGGGTAGCTCTACCAGCAATAACAACTCGTTAGAAGCCTCTCTGAAAACAGCCGAGGAAACTCTTGCATCCACCAGACTTCCTTCGTCACTGATGGATGTTACACCATTAGCATGACTGTCTTCCCAAGCCTTGAAAGCCTTGCACGAGTTGAGATGCTTTTGCAAGTTTGAAGTTCCTTTGGATGATGCACACCCAAAACGTTTGTGACAATGGTGGCATTTGCATTTGTCGTAGTCTTCCTTTGTTATGCTAAAGTTTTTCCACACAGGAGACCTTGTTGGAAGTGGCTTCTTCCTTTTGACTCGCTTTTCAGGATGACCAACCGCATCTTCGGTCGGCATTGTCCTTCTCTACCTCAATGTTATCTGGCATGTTATCTGGCAGTGGTGAAGAATCCATCTAAACATCACAAATATCAAACAGATTTTATCAGCAAATAGTTTACGAGTACGAGAGATCAACAATACGAACTAAAGAACATAAACCTTTACTACATTAAACATTTAGATTCTGTAACACTAGATTAATCGAGACCAAACAAAAATTCAAAAAACAAATCGACACTCTAGATTCTGTACCTCTAGAGTATAAACATAAGACTGAAGAACATAAACTAGAAGAACATATACATAATAAAATAGCAAATAATCTTAACTCTTAAGTTCTAACGAGTAAAAACAATTCGAGCAACAACAACATGATCTTGAAAGAGTAGTCTAATCTATTATTTATCTGAGCCCAAACAACAATTCAGAAAAAAAAATCGCCACACTAGCTTCTCTTACTAAACTAATAAACAAATCTAGATAAACGATTATGTAAAGCGGTTGACTATGAGGCTATGTGCATAGAAGAATAGCAATTGATCCTAGGTCTTAAATCCTAACGAGTAAAAACAAGACTAGCAACAAAAACATTATCATAAAATAGAAGTGTAAAAGCAACCACCTCGATGTTCTCTTCAAAGGTTGAAGACTCCATCTACAAAGCAAAACAAAAACAAACTTTGTAAGCAACTAGAGTAAGATAATTAGGACAAGAAGTTTTAAGAAATAATACAACCAAAACTACAATCAAGCAACATCGACTTTCTATTCAACAAGAAAAACTTCCATCATTCGATATAAAACTTAAGTAGAAACTGAAAGAGTACTAAAAACAAAGAAATTCACACCTGCAAATCGATTTCTGAGAGGAAGAAGATGATGAAATTTCTTTAGGGTTCTCGGGTTAAGCCATTTATATACAGCTTTGTGAATTGCCATATCTCGAAGAAATCAGTAGTGGTACCGATTAATCCGCGATTCGAACGGATTATGGAAAGGATCGGATCAGTTTTTGAAAGTGAATATCAGATTAAGGATCTCAACTGATCGAATTTCTCAAAACTATTGAAAGTGTATATGAAATGTAGATTTGTGTTCGGATACGTTTGGATACGTTCGGATACGTATCGGATCTCGGGTATTACCCGGTATCCGGATCAATTTTGCAAAGAGATCCAAACAGATATTAGCCAAGATCCGTACCCGATCCAATCCACGTTTTTTGGGGTCAATATCCGATCGGGTCTTCGGGTACGGATTATATGCCCAGCCCTAGTTTTAATCCTATAGAAACATAGTGTAATGCTGGTCTCTCTAGAATTTGAATTACTCTATATTATAATTAAAAGTTGTGCACTTGTGGTAGAAACTATTATCTAAATCCAGCCGATCAATAGCTAAATGGATCTTAAAGCAATAGAGAAAAAAAAGACATTAATATAAAAAAATCTGCACATAAAAAAATTCTCATTGCCCCTCTTGAATCTCAGTATTCTTATTATCAAGGAATAGTTATTTTGACACTTACTTTTTTGTGCCAACAAGAAATGCAATTTTAAAAAAAACCAAATCAACTAAATTAAATCAAAACTAAAAATTAATAGAAACCATGTAGACACCACATCTTTATTTTCTATCCTCTTCTTCCTCTCCTCTTCTCCCTCTATTCTTCTCCACCATTAATAAAAACTAAAGCTTAAATTTGAAAACAAAATCTTGCTATTTTCTATGATATTTTTTGTTTTTATTAGTGTTTTGTTTAATTCATATGATGGACAAATAAATTAATGTAATAATTCTTCTCAATTTTGGATATTTCAATAAAAATTTAATTTTTTGTGCTATTAAACTATTAAACTTTTTGAATAAGTCTTTTAAAATCTTACATTGTCAATTAGAGGGAATACATTGGTTCAATAAGTATAAATAGTATTTTATGTATAATGAAAATTTCTAATTATTTCAATATAAATGTAAAAGCTGTTCTTTTTACTCATAAGATTACATAGGATTACTTAAATTTGTTGGGAAGTCTACTACAAACTTACATTATCAACTAAAAGAGATATTTTGATTTAATGAATTTTTAAGATGGAACTTTCTTGAAATTTCAATATAATTGTAAAAAATGTTTATTTTGCTTGTTTTAATCATTGAGTTTGTTGGGTAAGTCTTTTACGACATTAAATTGTTAATTTAAAAGGATATTTTGGTTTAATGAACAATGAACTGTACTAAATCCTGGTGATTTTTATGTAAAACAGATAGAACAACTAAGACCAACTGGTCTCACTAGGAAATATGGTATGACTTGGATAACTAGTATTACTTATCTATACATGTATTACTGAGACAACTAAAAAACTACTAAAATTTATATTAATGTTTTTCGTTATGTTTAGGGGACAACGAATAAAAGCGATTACTCAATTCTCATAATATGGCAAAGGAAAATGATGACATCATATGGATCTTAGGAGAATATGATATTCACATTGTAGTAATGTAGACACTTATTAGTTAGAGAGCAACGTGGAAGAGAAAGAGGAAGATAATTGGGATGTATGTATGAATGGTTTAAAAGAGAAAGAAAAAAGATTATTGAGTTTCGGTTAGTGTAATTGTTTATATTTTGAAATCATTTTCATTATTTTATATTTTGATACTACTTGTATAAGTAGTATATAACTACATATTGTTTAGAACAATTACGATTAACTGGTACAACTAATATTTTTGAGACAACTAATTGTTATTAGTGTAACTAAGTATTCATACATTAATTGTGTTAAAATTAATAAAAATAATCAATGGGTCAATGCAAAGATGAAATTCATAATTTCATGATAAAAATATCGCTAGAGTATATCATTTATTAAAGCCAAGTTGCTAAAACTTTAAGGAAGATTATGATGGATAAAAAAATTAGTGTTAAAATAGCCTATCCATATATATATAATCAGATTGTTTTGGTGTTCCAAGGAGAACCAGTTAATTATACATATCAACATGTATGGGTGAACTAGGTATTAATGGTGTAACTAAGTATTAACTCATTTAAAAAAAAAAAATAATAATAATAAACATATTCAACACATATATTTAGTAATAACAAATCAAAAATACATTTAGTTTTGTAAAACATCTAAATTTAAAAAAATAAAAATAATTTTTACAAACTCGTTTTTACTAAAACTACCTTATACTGGTTCCCAATAATCCTATGAATCTAAGGTGTTTTAAGCAAATCTAGTCTTATAAACCATGTTATAAAGAATGATAACGATAACGATACTATAATAATCTAATATCATAAGTCAACTACAATAACTTAGATTTTCACTGAATTTAACTAAATAAATCTAAAAACTGTCAAAATATAACTATGTCTATGGTACAATAACCCATTACTAAAGTATAACTATGTGTAAGATTTTTTTTTAAAAAAAAAAGTGACGGCATCATTTTTAACTTGCTAAATGTGTTTTTTAATTCATTTATTGTTTGTTAATAGTTATAACTACTAGGACTAAATCATACAAATATATTAAATCATAGTTATACATAATAAATCTGGTAAGACATTACAAAACACTAAGTTTTAAACATCCAAATACATTTTGGACATAAGATAACAGACGACACTAAAAAGGAAATTAAAAAAATATTGGATATTTCTAATCTCGGGGGAATGGGTACATACTTAGTGATTCCAGAAAGCTTGGGCGGTGCAAAGACTCACATCTTTTGTTTCTTACATAAAAGACTTTTCATAACATAGTGAATGGTTGGACTGTAAGATTTTTAACCGAAGGAGGAAAGGAAGTCCTAATCAAATCAGTTGTCACAGAATTACCGACACATGACATGTCATGCTTCAGACTACCTAAAAAACTAACGAGGAAACTCAAAAATGCAATCGCACAATATTGGTGGAGTCTAAATGGATCATGCTTCAGACTACCTAAAAAAGTAACGAGGAAACTCAAAAATGCAATCGCACAATATTGGTGGAGTCCAAATGGAAATCAGAAAGGAATGCATTGGCTCTCATGGGATAAATTGTGTTGGGATAGAAACAATGGTGGTATGGGTTTTCGCATAATAGAGAACCAAAACACGGTATTATTAGCAAAACAGTTGTGGTGTCTGATTGACAAACCGGAGTCTCTCTTTGCAAAAAGTTTTAAGGAACATATCATCGACACTCAGATCCTCTGGATCCAGTTAAATTATACTCTCCATCCTATGGTTGGAGGAGTATTGTCTCAGATAGATCTCTGGTTAAAAAAGGGCTAACCAAAAGGGTGGAAACTGAAACATCCATTTCAGTACGGAATGATCATCAGTTAGAGTATACTCTCCATCCTATGGTTGGAGGAATATTGTCTCGGCTAGATCTCTGGTTAAAAAGGTTTAATCAAAATGGTGGAATCTGGAACATCCATTTCAGTATGGAATGATCCTTGGATCCCGAGATCAGCCTGATATTCTTGATTTTTAATAGTTTTTAGGAATCATTTTCTTCGTTTTTTTTTAACTCTTTTCATTGCATTTAGGAATTTTTAGGGTGTATAGATCTGCATTTGTCCTTTTTAGGTGCTGAAGTTGCTAAAAATATGTATTGAGGCAAAGGAGGTGATCAAAGGAGCAAAACTATGAAGAAGAAGTGCTGTAGGTGTAGCAGCGGTTGGAGAGCAGCGGTTCGGGATGAGGTGAGCCGCTGCAAAACGCACAGCGGTTGATAGAGGTGCTGGGTTGACCCGGTTCAGTTTTAGGTTTTTTTATAAATATGCTTAAACCTAATTTTGAGGGATCTTTTATCCTTTGTGTAAACCTAAAACCTTTGAGTTTTTCTTTAATCTAAGACAAGTTTCTCTTTGATCTTTGTTAATCCTTATTCTTCTTTTGTTTAATCTTCTCAATCTCTTGGTTATGTTTTTATTTAACATGGGTTTGTGTGTTTTCAATATGATTAGTGAGTAGTTCTTCATTAAGCTTTAGGGTTAAGTAGATTTAGGGTGATTACGAGATGGTTGGGGGTGTTTAGTGATTATTTAAGTTGTTCATATCTATTTGGATTGTTCTTTATGCTAGATTAGGGGCAAAATCTTTGTTCTAGAAGTTAGGTTTCATCTTGCACCAAAAGTGTTTGATAAAATGTCTGACCTAAATCCATTTAGAGCTTTGCTTGTAAATTAAAGCAAATACTTATGATAATAAGTCAACTATATAAATTATTTGTTACATATTTTAAAATTTTAAAAATGTTTACCAATGTTTAATTGATTATATTACTTAAAATACTTAATTAATAAAAACTAATGAAAGTGTAGCTTAAGCATCACTTGAAAGTCTTGCACGCTTCGAGCCTTGAAAACTCTTCTTGAAACTTGTTTGCTTGCTCGATTTTGACATTGTTCTTGATACCAACTCCAAACTGAACTTGGGCTTAATGAACTTAATCTCTCTTGCGTATCGGCATTTGCATACTTGATCATGGATGTTATACACATTTGGGTTATCTTATTCCATTGTGCCACTCTTTATTAACCTAAATGGTACTCCCACGCCCTTTAGCCTTTACCATTCTTTGATGCCAATATTAATTTTTTTTACGGGTGTGTATTTAAAAAATAAATTTAATACCCTTTGTGCTATGATGATTAGGTAGATTGAAGCCAAGGAATAGTTTTAAGGAATTGATTTCAAAGTCTTGTTATCAATTTGGCGCCGTTTTCGGGGAACAATTCAAATATATTAAGGATTAATTTATTTAATTTATTGAATAAGAATTAACAGTTAATTCTTATTTATTTAAAATTTGAAGTGTTTAATTTAAATTATGTAATACCCCTATGGTGTAAAACTACTTAGGGAAATTGTCATAAATACACTATTGGTAATACACTTTTACAAATATACATTCATTTCTTTCTTTTTTTTACAAAAATACAAGAATGAAATATGGATAAAAAGACTATAATATCCTTAATGAATTAAATCTAATTTTTTTCTCCTTATGATTTCCTCCCCCACAATCTCTTCTTCTTCTTCTTCTTCTTCTTCTTCTTCTTCTTTTTCTCATGTCCTCTATCTTCCTCTTCAATCCAAACCTCCATCTCCGGCTATCCAAAAAATCCGGCTCCGACAACTCGAACTCATCAATTTGTTATCTTCAGATGGTCTGTGTTTTTAAATCAAGCTTTGGTGAAGTCAACTGAAGAATTTTTCAATTTATTATCATCTCCTATGATCTAATCTCATAGTGCTCATGACATATATCTGGAAATTATAGGTGTAGTCGTGACTCTACTGAATCATTTCATCTTTGTTAAAATTTGAATTTTGTTGTGGAAGATATTCTCCACAAAAGTTTTTAGGGATTTTTATGAGATTTTAAAATCTTGGTAAAATTTTAGATCACAAAGAATCCAACACAAAACCTTCTACATTAGGAATGATCTAAAATGAAATCTAAAATCATTGGCATTTAAGACTGCATATACATATATTGCATTGATTGACACAAATTTTTTTGACTTATATTAGACTTTATAAAATCTAGGTTTTAGGAATTTTTATAAGTTTTAAAAGAGCTTATAAAATCTGGATAATGAACTCTACTACCATGAAGTTATTATAAATTTTGTTAAAGTTTTATAAGGGTTTTTTAAGTTTGTATATAGAGCTTATAAAATCTGGGTTTTGAACATGAGACTCGAATTTAGCTTATAATTTTCAGAAAAAAATTATTCAATCCCGAAATAGATCCAAATATATCCAACTAAATTATAAAACCATAAGGATATACACGTTCATTACCAACTTTACTTCTGCTGAGACAAAAAATTTAGTCTTTATAAAATCATAGTAAATGGTATATAAAGTTTTAGTCTATATGAGAATATCTTAGGCTTATGTTTATAAATTTTTGTAAATAGTTTATATAACGAGTTATAAACCTTAAACATAAATATATTTTATAAACCTTATAAACATTATATAAACCTTTATAAAAGTATAAAATTTTTTACCTAGATTAGGATTTATATCTATAAAAAAGTGAAAAACTGAACTAGATCAAAATTAATCTTTATTTTATTTTTTTATCTAAATTAGGATTTATATCTATAAAAAAGTGACTCCAGTGTCCAGACTCAAACCACAACTTTGGTGTCGTAATTCCGACAATGAGACCTTATAAAATGTTTTATAAGACCTTATGAAAATGTTTTTACAAGACTTTTTACATGTTCTATAAAATGTTTTATAAATCGTTATAGAACAATATTTATCATTCTCAAACATTTAAGATTTTTTTAAATAATTAAAAAATAGATTTTACACCTTTTCAAAATTTATAAACCCTTTAGAAGCGAAGCTAAAATCTTTTTAAAGCCCTTATAAACTGTTTAGAACACAACAAGTCAAACTTTCTTATTGAATTTATATAAAACCTCTATAAAATTATTTATATAGCTTCATAGATCTGGTTAATAAAGACAACTATACAATTTTTTGCTCAATGCTTTACACAAAAATTTGAGATAAAGACTGTAATTAAAATAATCAGATCATATCAAAATACGGACTGGATTTATCTGGAAATCAAGATTTTTATGGGATTTTATAAGAGTTTATAAAATCTGGGTATGAACCCCTAAAGCCTATAAAAATCTTAGCCTTCGTAGTTCTGTGAATGAAGAGGACTAGAACACAAAAAAAACTATGATAAACTTTGTAATTCGAACAATCAGATAACATCAAAACATGAATCTCTTCGATTTATCATGACATAGTGTGTTTATTTAAAAGTTTTTAGGGTTTAATAACGTTTATAAGACCTTATATAAATCTGAGTAATGAACCCTCAGACCAAATTTTTAGAAATCGTGAAGTGGATTACGACGATTTCAACGATTACGAAGATTATAGTTTCATTCAATTGAACTCTAAGAATCCGGCGATTTCATCATCATTGATTCAATAGAAGAATCATATGAGATTGATAACAACAAAGATTCAGTTCCATAATTTATTACAGCGAAGATTCACTCGAATCACTTCAAAGACGAACATACGGTGAATAAGTTCATTGGAAATGAGTTCAGACGGCAAATGAGATTCCTCTTTCCGGCGAGAAAATTAGGTTTCTGGCGAGAGAGGATCACGTGCAGATGATTTTGAGGGGAAAGTGAAAAATCAAACATAAGGTTAATTTGGACTTTCACCAATAAAAAAGGTGTATAATTGACAATAGAATCTTGTAAAGTGCAATAGTGAATAAGTGTATGATTGAAAGTGTATCTTGTAAATTTCAAATAATTATTTTAATTAGAAAAGCACAATCAATTAAATAAAATAATTAAAGTATTTATAATAATTAAAATGTTATAATGTGAATTAAATATATGTTTCAAATAGATTTAATTTTGAGTTCAATATTACAAATTATAATAGATTTAAGGAATTGATTCTTGTTTAATTCAAAATATTTGTATTAGTTTTCTCATCATTTCTTCAAATTGATAATAAGATTTTATAATATACTTCAATTACTCAAACCTATTCATGTCATTGTAGAATTTGAAGATCAATCCAAATGGGTTAAGATTAACAGCACCAAGATCATATGAAACTATATAATATAAGCACAATGATGAGAATGTGCATATATACTAACAACCTAAGTGAAACAAAAGAAAAATAAGACAATAAACTCAAACAAAGTGATGCAAATGATCAAAATCCAAAAACAGTGAAAAATGCAAATGATCAAGATTAACAAGACTAAAAATGAATCCAAGGACGAGGTCAATGACTTTGGGTGATTCTAGAGCTATCTATGATGTTCAAACAATCAAATAATCATTAGGTTAAGAACTCTAAACAAGACTAATCCACTATCATGACACTAATCCCTTTGTTAATTATCTAATCAAACCAAACTTTCATTTGTGAAAAGACAATGAACAAGCATTAAAAATCAGTTCTAATCAACCAATAAACACCTTAGACAATCACTCTCATGAGTTAAGCATGTAAATCTCATATTTAGTTATTTGGAGAATTTCATCAAACACCTTGTGGGTGGGAAATTCTCTAAGATCTAAAGCAACCTAAACAAGGCTAATCAAGCATTAAAAACACTAAATATGAAAGGAATTAAACATCATAATCTCCAAACATCAAATATCAACACTCTAATCTCTCTAATCTACCTCATCCTTAAATCCTATAAGAATCTACTCACTAAAAGCCATGAAAACCCAATGAATTATGCATAATTGTTGAAGATTCATGTTAGAAGAACAGTAGACAAAGAGGAATCAAAAAAAATATTTAGATAAATGCAAGAATTAAGAATATTTTAATATAAAAACAAAGGAGGGATTAAGAAAACTATGCTCAGGTAGATTCTGGTTTTCATTTCGAGGAGTCTAAAAAGTGAGCCGGATCAACCCAGACACACATGGGTCAATCAAAACATAAAACTGGATAAAAAGGTGCTGCACCGGTTCGTTCCAACTCAAACTGCTAGGAATGAGCCGCTGTGATGTTCCTAGCGGTTTGTTCCTCCCTGAGCCGCTGCACCGAGCCGTTGTGAAAGATATGCGTCCATTATATTGATCATAACGTTCGGAATAATGCTTTGAACGATTTGAAACTACCTCCATCGGAAAGCAAACTCTATTTCCTAATACTCTGAAGAAGTCAAATTCAAAAGAGTTCGTTAAGGCCTTTATCTTAGTCAATCTTTGAAGCGTATATTTTGGATCTTCAGGACATCAGCTCGTGCAGTCTCCGAACCGCTGGGACTGAACCGCTGTGAGCTTTCCAGCTGCTCATTTTATGCCAAACCACTCCACCGAGCATCTGTTACGCTCTGGACAGTTTTCCTTTATCACTTTACATTCCAAACAACTTATATTCCCCCAAAACATCATTTTGGCCATTCCAACACCTGATTTAGACTTATGCAAACATATACAACATAAATATTCCTAATGCAACTACAAAAGAGTAAAAAAGCTAAGAAAAATGATCAAAAACATGAAAAATCTATAAACATCAACTCCCCCAAACTTATCATTTGCTTGTCCACAATTAAATTTTAGGAAAGAATGGAAGAGAGGTTTGAATGTGGGGATTCAGAGGCCAAAAATTGACACAAGAGATTCAGCCTAAAGTCCTTAAAAGTAGTTAAAAGTTGCAAGAACTAACAAACAAACATCTGTACTTCTCCAAAACCATCAACACTCAACCT
>KE155734.1:453477-474031 GCA_000411075.1 Sisymbrium irio | reverse complement strand
ATTAAATATAAAACTTAAAATGCAATAATAATATATATAAAAGAGAAAATATAATAAAATAACAAATAATATCATTAAAGATATAGTAATATTAATATAGTAAAATACTATTTAAATAAAGTTTTAATATTATTCTTTTGTCATTTTATGTAATTTTTCCTTTTATCAATATAATAAATATTTAATTTTATGAAAATTATAAATGTTGGTATAAATTTAAAATTTTAAAATAATTAAGTATAATTTGAAATCTTATAAAATAAGAAGTATTATTGAAAATAAATAAGAAGTTGATAAAAAGAATATACTTGGAATATTCCTTTTTGAGGAAAAAAATGAGGGAATGGGTTGGAGTAAAACCCATACCTATTTTAGTGTAAACTCATTTTGAGGAAAAAAATGAGGGGAACCATTGGAGATGGTCTAGGGTTCTTAGGAATTAAATTTAATATAATTTTTTAATAAAAAAAAACTTTTATTCAATATATAAAAAAAAATTAATCAAGTTCTACTTACATTTGGAAAATTAAAATTCAGTTAATGAGATTTTCTTGTAAACAAAAAAATCTTTTGAAAGAAGCTAGAACAACTATTCGAAATCACAAGCATTCAACTTCAATACCAATACACAAAAGAAATCACAATCACAAGCATTCAACTTTCAATACCAAAACGTAGACAAAACTGATAACATGAGAAGAATAAAAGCAAAGAGATTCATCAGATGAAAAGCAAGAAGACGAGAGTATAGGTTACCAACATACAAACTCATCAAGTAACTTAAAGCAATCAAGTTAACAGAGAACAGGTTCCAACTTCAGACACATGTTGCTAACTTGCTTATGTGATGAACAAGTGAATTTTTAACCGAATAAAAATTCAGTTAATGATAGAGACATCAACCGCGAAACATGAGTCAATAACAAGCAAAGACAACAAATGACTACAACAATTTTAAACATCCACAGGCTTGCATTTAACAGTTGTACTATGTTAAAAGTCCTCAACTTAACAAGTTTTCCACGTGAAACATAAATTTGTGAACATCCACAATCAAAAAACTAAAATACTCATATAAGCAAAAAAATCAAAGACTAGATCAACACAAACAAGGAAACATATATATTCATAGTGGAGAACCGAGATATCGAACCCTCAAGACGATTTACAACCACAAATCGAAACCCCCAAATCGATTTAAAACCCTAAGTCGAATCCCTCAAATCGATTTCGACCCCAAATTCAATATTATAAAACCTTTAATGAAAGAGAAACTCACCTGGACTCGTGGAGGAGACAGTCCGTCGTCGATTCGACGGAGTAAACCTCCGGCGTCGCCACCCCGAAATTTTCGCCTCAGAGAGCAAAAAACCCTAAAAACAAAAGAAAGAAGAAAAATGAGAGCTAAACCGTGAGACCCATATTCGATTTCGTCAGCGAAAAAAAAACGAGCCAATCTTGTCTTGACACGTGGCTTGAACCCGTTTCATGCAGTATCATTACCATGAACCGGTTCACCAAACTCTCACCTATTTTTAGTGAATTAAATGCATTCGGGTCTTATGAACTCGAGCCCATGAACTCCATTAAAACCCCAGATGCAGATGCTCTAATGGTATATGATAGTTTCTAGGGGGAAATAGGTGTTTACCAATCTCTTCTGACCAAGAAAATCAAAGGATAGCAACAAAAAGCCCAATAAGAAAAAGTCCACTTAAAGCCCAATTATATGTTGAAACAAAACAAAACGAAACACGCACGACTTGTAAGGCTAAGCTAAAACCCTCGGACGAATATATACAATCGAACCTTGTTTCGTCTTGTAAATTTCCCAAGTAGAAGTATTGAGAACAGAACCCTAGACTTTATTTCCCATCCCTGCAGAATCTCACGATGGAATTCTCTGCCGAAGACTTTGAGAGGCTTGTCATGTTCGAGCACGCTCGCAAAGCTTGTGAGGCTCAGTACGCTAAAGATCCTCTCGATTCCGAGGTTTGCACTACTCTCCTCTTCATTTTATATGACTTTCACGATCCTTCTCAATATATGTATGGATATGAGATAACTTGATTCTCTTCATTCTAATTTGCGTTTGTCTGTCATGTTTACTCTGTATTGATACTAATCAGTGTGTATCATTTGGGTCTTGAATCTTCAGAAATGTTGCGTTGGAATTTGGAATTAATGAAACATTATTATTCGGTTATGATAATGAATTCGATCCTGGGTTATTACTTACTCATTGGAAGTATTAGAATTTAGGGGTTGACTGGATGAGATTGATATAGATTCTTTTTTTTGTTATTCTGCAGAATTTGCTGAAATGGGGTGGTTCATTGCTTGAACTTTCTCAGTTCCAGCCTGTTCCTGATGCGAAGCTCATGTTAGATGGTATGAGCTCTTCTTAAACTTTCTTGCTCACATCTTTTTTTTTTTTGTTGTTGCTCAAATGATGAACAACAATATATTGATCTTGTAGATGCTGTTTCCAAGTTGGAAGAGGTATTGACATTGAATCCAGGGAAGCATCAGGCTCTTTGGTGTCTTGGGAACGCCTACACTTCCCAAGCATTTCTTAACCCTGATATCAATGTATCCAAAGGTCACTTTGATAAAGCCGCTGAATATTACCAAAGAGCTGAAAATGAGGTATATGAATTTGTCAATTTTGTATTGTTGTGAGTATAGTGAGACCAACTTCTTACCCTTTTTTCATGTTTTGTTTCTTAGGATCCAGGTAATGAGATATACCGCAAGTCCTTGGAAGTTGCAGACAAGGTAGTATTTCAACTTTTCAAGTTGGAGAGAATCGTTTGATTCCATTATCTCCTGATCTGTGTTTTCGATCCTTTGAGGAACCTAAAACCTTTCTATCTATGTGAATTAGGGCCCGGACCTGCATAGGGAGATACATCAGAATGGAATGTTGCAGCATACACTAGGTGGTGGAGGAGGAGGAGGAGGAGGTCCCTCAGCATCATCAAATGCAAGCGTAAGTTATCACATGTTTTCCTTGGTTCTTTTGTGTGCTTGTTTCATACTACAGTTACTCTATTAGTAGGAAGTTGTTGAGAAGGTAAAGCAGAAAGTGAGAAAGAATGTCTCATGTGTGGGTTATATTTATGGTGGGATGGTCCTTGCTTTTGCAGGGTGGTATGAAGACGAAGAAGAACAATGACTTCACTTACGATGTATGCGGTTGGATCATTCTGGCTTGTGGGATTGTTGCTTGGGTTAGCATGGCGAAATCCCTTGGCCCTCCACCTCCTGCTAGATAAAGCCCTGGTAGTGTCACGGCCATTCCATGAGGAAATAATGCCTGCTGGTTACTTTTCCCCCACACAGAGCGGTTCAAAGTTGAAGCGAGTAACGTGTTTTGTTTTGCCGACCAGGTCGTCGTTGTACACCTACGTCAAAGTTGCTTTGTTTACTCAATTACTAGGATGTTTATTTCCTTCCCACATCGAGTTTCGATTGTCTCGTATTTACGTGGTCAGTTATGTTTTGTTTTTGTGGCACAAACACTAGACGACGATTATTTTATACTACAAGATAAATTATGAAACGCGCTGTAAAATTGACAAGTGAAGCTCCAAAGAGGTTTTCTTAGGGAACCATGTGTGGCAAATGAGAGATGAACAACTTAGAATGACTCGAGATAAGCAATCATCCGATGATAGGGGCATAAGTGTCCTTACACCTTATCGGCACTATAAATAACAAAAAATAACAAAACGCAGAGCATCCATTTCGACTCATCGAGAGAGAGAGAGAAGAAGCTTTGGTTGGAAAAGATGGCTTGCAAAACGATTTTGCGCTCTGTTTTCCTGTCGGAATCACGTCGGGTCTCCGGCGGGGCAAGTAGATGCTTCTTTTTCCCTCCTTCTCCGGCGTCTGTTCCGGTCCATGGTCTGTTGTTCCCGGCGCCAAAGAGCTTAACTTTCAGTGGGTTTGCCTCTGTTCCCGACCGGCTCCCTCGTCTGAATTGCACCAATAACGATCAATCCGAGCAAGGCCCACCTCAAGAAGCTGTTCTCAAGGCCATTTCAGGTCGTCAATTTCCTTCCTAGTAATAACTCGTTTCCTTTGTTTTGGCCGAAATGGATTTGATTAATCTCTGATACGAATATGACGTTGATAGTGTTCACAGTTGCTAAGCAATAGTGAATCGGCAGCACAAGTGAAATGATTTAGTTTAATTGACAAAAGGAGCAAATGGCTATCGAAACATTAACGATTCACTAGAAATTTTCGATTGTTTAGGGTTCACAATTGCTAAGCTTTGGGTAGTGAAAAGAAACAGATGATGTTTGAAGTCACGAGTGTAAGGTTTATTGATACCTTTTTGACATGTTTGATGCTGATGGGATGCAGAAGTGTCAAAGACTGATGGGAGGGTCGGGAAAACTACAAACGTGATCATCGGAGGCACTGTCGCTGATGATTCTACTAAAGAGTGGCTCGAGCTTGACCAAAAGGTATCTCCTCACCTTTTAACTACTTGTTTTTGTCCAAGTTTTCTACTTGAGTTTGCCCCTTCAAATACTATGTGGGTGTTGCTGTCGACTTGGAATAATAACATGTTGGCTGCTGGCGTATTTTTACTTGCCAGGTCAATACGTACCCTACAGATAGAGGGTTTACTGCAATCGGTACTGGTGGAGATGACTTTGTCCATGCTATGGTTGTTGCTGTTGAGTCTGTTATTGAACGACAAATCCCAGAGGTAATTTGTTTTCCTCCTAAAAATGTGTCTTGTACACATCATACCGTTGGTTGATAAGAGACGTTTTACATCAGAGCTTCTGATTATCAGTCTGGAGATGGAAACCTTGTAGCTCAAGCTGATTCTATATTGCTCTATCTAGAGCCATTGTGGATACATTTCGCGTCTATCTAGAACAATAGCTTATGGATCGCATCGAACTTATTAATGTTGCACCATTTAGCGTTCAACTCTTCAGTGTGTAGAAAGCATCAAGCTTTTCAATACTGTCTCTTTAGTAATATTGGACTGTTGGGGATGTGATTACTTGTGAGGTTCGTCAATTACTACTGTTCGCCGCTAGGTTCTAGAGCAAGATATAATAAATTAATAGGTAGAAATCAGGATCTATCTTTTATCGTCACTTTTTATAAGTTTTTTTATAATTTTCCCTAGTATGTTTGCAATTGATATGGTTAGTGAGTCAGAGATGCTATATGTACTACCTTCTGTTGTCAACTTATGTTTTTGTTTTGATTGGCTTGAATTATTGTTCCATTTAGTTGCATTAAAATCTCTTCTAGTGTCTTTATACAATATTTTGGAATGCACAGACCAGATTATTACAACCATAACGTGTATACAACTAATAACTGTATGCACCCTGCTCTGCTTACTTATGTTCTCTTGCTTTGGTCTATACGTTTAAGTTTTGTGCTAGCTATATTGCTAATTGCTAGTTCCTTCATATTCCTTTAGAGAGTTAGATAAGAATATCTTTTCATGCAATATCTTTCAAGCTATTTTACAATACTGAGAACACAAGAATCCTACTAATCCTGTATCTCTGTTTTTCCCCATCAAAGGATTGTGTAAAGCAGACCTTATCAAGCAAAGGCAAATATGTGTCGGTGAATATTGGCCCAATTCGAGTTGTCTCTAGCGAACAGGTTTTTCCCTTTTCCCTCTCTCTCTCTCTCACACACACACAGACAGACAGACATACACACCTACAAAGCAATATGAGTAAACATGCACAAGAAGCATAGAGATTCAAACCCAAATTGACAGAGAGGATGAGAGAGTTTGGAGTTGAAGATTGGTGTGATAAATTTTTTTTGTGTTGATTCGTTTGACAGGTTCAAGCCGTGTATAATGCAATGAGGAGAGACGAAAGAATGAAATACTTCTTGTAGGTTTTAAGGTGTGGTAGAATCACGGGTCTTCCCTCTTCTCTCTTCTCCATTGCGACTATGTAAATTATGCGGTGTAAGGCCATCATTTATTTTATTTCTTATCTACACCAACTAAGTCTTCCTTCTTCTGTCTTATGCATCTGGGGGAATTCGACATTCTAATATTAAAGATAACTTAATGAATATAGTTGGATAAAGCTTATTAAAAATATATACATATATTTATATTTGGTGGGAGAAGTCGTTTTATCTCTGAAATATATAGTTGGAGTTGGTTCTAAGATTGATTCCCAGAAAGTAGTAGCTTCTATTACAAGAGAGGGCCCTGGTTTTGAGAAAAAGAAAAAGAAACTCTTCTTAATGAGGTATATACAGAGGCGGTTGAAATATCAATATATTATGATTTGATGAGTAAGAAACTTTTCATAATGAGCTTTCACATAAACCTGAAAATTCGAAGGTAGAAAGAAGCATAACGAGGTTATAAACTCTTATGATTGCGTGTGGGTCTGTCTCTGTAAACAGCAATACCCACGTGTCTGAGTAAGGGTTCGATCTGACCTGATTAGTCATCATGACTCATATGTTTTTTACGTACCGGTTTGCAGCTTCATCATCCCGGTTTTGGAATTTTACGGATTGAAAAGTTGTTTCGAGGCGAGTTACTACTGTAAACGTAATTAGTCTATTTATGGTATTGATTAAAACTAAGAAGATGGAGATTATTGGGTAAGGAGCAAAAGTGGAAGGTGAGGGATGGGGTTATCGTAAATCTTTAATCTAGAAATTAGGTTGAGTGGCACTGTTGGCCAACTAAAAGCACCCTCAAATATACTCAATAATGACACTCTCTGTCTATTCTTCTATTGGGTTAGGAATTACAAAAAAATTCAAGGAATTAATGATTCTAACTTGCTTACAAAGCCATAAACACGCACGAGATTGCAATAAAAACCCTACCAAAATCCTCTCTTTTCCATCATTTCACATACTCACACACGCATTACATATATTATACCAATACATATATTCACATACATTTCGAGGGCAGCAAGAAAAAGAAAGATGAAAGATCGGATTGAGCGATTTGTGGTATTGCCGTTTTCGTTGGGGTGCTCGACGCAATCCAGCGTCGCCGTGGCTACTACTCATCAACACAAGAAACCAAACCAACCCATCCAGAGTACCTAGCTTCTTCTCACACTATCTCGTCCTCTCTTTATCTTTCTTTGCTTCTTTTTTTTTTGTTTTTTGATTTCTTTCTGACCTTTTTGGTTTTCTAAGGAAGAGAAGACAGTGATGAATATGGCCTGTTTCAGAAAGAAGGCACAAAGATAGAGAACAACGGTGCAAATATCTCAGATGGTATATATAGAATTATCCGAAGCTTCAAGAATTTTTCTCACCTTTTCATTCGTATGTCCTTTTTACTACTACTCTCTTTTTCTTTTTATATCGTTATTGGAAGCACAAATTCTAGTAAATTTGTTGGATAAAAAGTAAAAAGGAAGTCCACATTATTTCAAAAGAAGAATACTATTTTTGTTTCTCAAGATTAGAAAGGAGGTGTTTCAACATTACTATGAATTTCAGTTATGCATCGATGTTATGGGTTCCAACCTCGTTTTTCATATATCCGTAGTTTCATTACAAACTACCAATAAGTAAAAATGGAAGTACACTAGTTAACACAACACTAAATTTAGTAGAACTATAATATGTTGGATTATTTGGAATACTCTATATATTAACAATGAAATCATGTTCAATATATTAATAAGTCGTTTTGGTCTAGCGAGAAAAGACGTGTTGATAGCTTTTCCGCTAGTAGAGTTCGAATAATTTAACATAATTTCTCGGGCTTATGATTAGTCTTTAGATTTAGAAAGTCTTTAAGATCACATGAATTTTTAAAAAAATATATAGTCATGTTTTTAAACAATAGAAAAAATTAGTCATGTGCGGTTAACACGGGACAAATGAATAGTCAAAGATTCATCATTTGGTAATATATATTTGTTAGAATCTATATGGGACACATGCATCACTTCACGATCAACATGCATTCGCCTCTGTATATGACCAGGTTACGAAGAGGAGAGGGAAGAAAGAGAGGCGGAGATGGAGATAGGGTTTCCGACGGACGTGAAGCACTTGAGCCACATCGGAGTTGATGGGACCATGACCACATTTGACGTCTGTTCCACCACCTCCTCATCTTTTCCATTCACCGGTTTCCATCTCACTGCTGTCTGATTAAATATATTCATCTTTAACTAGCATCAAGTTTATGATCTATTTTTTACATTTATACACTTCTGTTAATATGCAATAGTTTCATAGTCGTACCTCGTACGTAAGAGTAAGGCCTTATTCGGTTGCAAGAAAATACCACAAAGTCTATTCAATAATGACTCACAAAAGATGGCTTATCTTCCTTTGCCGATTCCATCTTGTAATTTTTTCATTATGGGTAAAAATCAACGAACACTTCAACGGATGTTCTTTGCGGAGTACTAAATTGGATGCGGATCTCACGGACTTAATCTATTTTATTGCCTATCAGAAAAAATCATATATACTAATAATGACAATCTAAAGAATTGTCAATTAATTAGTTTAGAGTTGTGTCTTTTGATTTTTTTATTTATTTTGTACCTCTTTATATTAACTTTTTTTTCTTTTTCAAAATTGCACCTCTTTATCAATTAAAAGATATCTTTTTAGTAACTTTTAAAAATTAAGAGTTGTGATTGTTTAGCAAGTAACTTTTGGAAGATTATAAATATGGTATTAATCATTAAGTTATTATTACAAAAAAGAATATAAGTTCAATGGAATAATAGATCATCAATTTGTAAGATACAATTTTTTCAAAATTATTATGATAAAAAGATGTCGACAAGAGGTATTACCAAGAATAATTGGAAATTTGGAAACCAGAAAACCAAAAAAATGCAACGAAGTTATAAATCTAAATTTTCTCTTCTAGCTGAGATGGAAAAAATATATATTTTAAATATTTTTTTACTCAACAAAATTATTTTAAATTTTAAAGTCTACTAAGTCTAATAACTTTTATAATTGCAGATTAAACAATTTTTAAATCTATTAACAATTAATATATTCATAAATTTTGAGATTCAATGCATGATTTTAAAGTTTGGAAAACTTCTTATAAATACAAAATATCAAATTATCGTTTCACTTTACCTATTTATGACCGTTCAAATTTTAATATCATAAATGAAATAATGGTGTCAATACCAATAGAGAATTTTTATTTTCTCAGCTATGATCAATTTAGTAAATTTGCAAATTGAAATCAACAAATGAATGGTAAACTTCATCTATACTACTAATGTTCTAATAAAATTAATATATATCATATCTCTGATTTTACGTTATATATTATAGATGTAGTTGGTATTTGGTGTTATCGAAGAGAAAGGACAATGAAATCTCCAGAGTAACAATATGAATTTCAAAGTAGATATTTATATAATAATATAATGCATTATATATTCAAATTTAATGTTTAAATATTAAAATTTATTAATTTAGAATATTTCGGGGGGTGGGGGGGGATTAAAGTGAAATTAACTATTTGGGGTGAATTAAGTTACAAATTATAAAAAAGATTTGGTTGACAAAAATCCAAAAGATAATTTTCAGTTAAATTTTCATCAATATATATAAAATGGTCCAGCTATGGTAAAAAAATTGAAAATGAAAATATTCTAATAAAATTTTATATGTGATTTTATATTTACTATTTTTTCACAAATTAATGAAGTAAGAAAAGTTAATAGATCTAGTAAATTATTCCCAACAAAAATCTCCAATTAACAGTTATATTAGCCCCCTCCCCCCTCCTCCCCCCAAAAAAGTATTTCTATGGTTAACTTTTTTTATAAATGTAATTTACTAACAATCTGAAAGATTTCCAATTAATTAATCAAACGGCTGTGTTTTTTTTTTAACTCAAAAGAAAAAAAACGGTTGTGTCTTTTAGTTTTATCTTTTGCACTTCTTTAATTTTTTTTAATAATAATTGAATATAATAATTATGTCTTTTTAATCATACTTTTTGTTCAAAAAATTTAAAGGTTATGTCCATTGAATTTAAAGACACAAATTTTGTAGACATTTTTATATAAGGCAAAAATATACTCATTTGAAATTTCATTTACATATTGATGAACATTTTATTTCTAAAGAAAACAGATCTGTGTAAAACGAAATAAAGTAGAATTATTTCCTACATTTCAAGTTTATCTAACATTAATGACATATAATTTACAGGTACACTATTGTTAACTGATGAAGGTATAATATTGCTCAAACTTATCTGATAATGATAAAATTTCAAATAAATTTTTATCAATATATATAAAATATTTATTATATCCCCAAAACTAGATATAAAAATGTTCTAATGAAATCTTCTAACAAGTTTTTCCCAACAACATTCTCAAATTAATAATTTATCTTTCATAATTATTTTTTCTTGAAATGACTTTTAAATGTTAATTTACACATGTCTAAATTAAGTAATTATTCATTTTTATTTAGATGGTGAATTTCAGGTAATAACAAACAGTGGCAATACCCTCAAAGAAAATATGTGAAAGTAAATATTTTATGTTATATTATATATATATTTATAATTAGTCAATTTTAATTATTTTATAATATAAATGTGATAATTTTAAACATTAAAGGTAAAAGGGGATTAAAAATTTTTAAAACTTTATTACAGAAAATTCAGTGGAATTTCGAAATTGTTCCAAACAACCAATCAAACGAATCCATTATACCTTAAAAAAATTAAGTTTTTGCATGATTAATATTTTACATCTACTTTTTGAGAGAGAATTGTGACAATTCATTTTAAATGGTTTTTTTCTTATAAAAATATAATTTGTTAGAGATTTTGTAAGATGTACTAAAGAAAGTGCAATATTTGTATCATGAAAGATATATGTCTAAAAAAACTATGTATACTGAATAGGAATGAAATTCTCAATGAGATGATTGTCATAAATAAGCATCTATTACTGAAAATTAGTTTTACTACTTCAAATGAGAAATTGCTCAAGATA
Source organism: Sisymbrium irio (assembly GCA_000411075.1). Classification (NCBI taxonomy): domain Eukaryota; kingdom Viridiplantae; phylum Streptophyta; class Magnoliopsida; order Brassicales; family Brassicaceae; genus Sisymbrium; species Sisymbrium irio. The sequence goes on along the minus strand of KE155734.1, from coordinate 463,025 downwards.
AATTTGTGTATTATTCTTATTTGTATTTGTACTTATCTATCTAGTAAACATAACATGTTCTATTACACATGACTGATATCTTTCTACTATTTCATTAAAAAAGTAATACATGATTTCTATTGTTAAGTCAATAAATAGATTAAACGATTGCGGTTGAAATGTGAAAGTCACATTTTGAAACATTTTGTGTTTCTCAGAAGTGGATTTCATTACACCATTTTTTTTATTTCCCAACATTAAATATGATATTATGCTTGATTGCAGAATGATCAAAAGTGTATATTGAGTGTGTTGTCTCTGACGAAGCTATTAAGGTTGTGGATGTTTGGTCACAAAACTATTTTTTTGTGTAACAACAATATTCTTACTTTTGTACACGATTCTCTATATGATATTTATCAAAAATTAAAATTTCCAAAAGAATTATGGGACACATAAGGGAAGAAGAAGTACAACTCTAAAATATGTATTCAATTTTATTCAAAATATATCTTTATCATTTAAAGATTATATAGCTTAGTAACTACTAATTTATAATAATTACGATTATAACATTGATTTTTTTAAATGAATATAAACATTTTCTTAAAAGTTTCTTTATTATGTAAATAATTATTTATAGAAAAAATATAATTTTAAAATTTTAAAATAAATTTTTACTTAAAACATTTGATACCGCGCGATATCGTCGGGTTCCATACCTAGTTGTATATAATAACAATTTGATTATCCTCTAACGAATAAAATAATCACTTTCGAATCAGTGATGCCTCCAAATCACCGGTGAATGGGGAATGAAAATATTCATTGTTTTGTAGCAATTCTACATCGATATTTATTGCTTAACCATAGTCATAGTCATTACTACAACTCATAACTCCGTTCATAAACTATTCGTTGACAAAAAAAAAAGTCTTTACCTTCGAGTAAATTTTAGTCACTGCGAAGAACGAGCTTTAAGATCATTTTCAATGTATTTCTTTATTTTTGCCTTTAAAATAGAAGAATGCTATAATAGAGGAATCTTTCACTATTTTTTCTTCTAAAACTATTTTTATTTTATATTAATATCATAAACTTGCAATTTAACCCTTTTATTAGATTGTTTATAAAATTTTCATAAATTTATAGTATTATTTAAATTAAGATCATCTTAGATGATAACAAAAAAAATTATCTAAACATATATAAAACTTTTAAAAAAGAAATTGTACATAATAAACACAACAATTATTTATTTTAGTCACAGTTATAAAAAATTTAAAATAAAAAACTGTTTTGTAAATAAAAAAGTATAACTCTATTATAGAGAAAAAAAATAGTAATCCTCTAAATATAAAATAAAAAATAAAAAAATTTATTTTAGAGAAATAAATAAAAATGGGTTAAAGATAATTTTCCTTTATAATAACATTTAGAGCTAAAAATAGAGATGCGTTAGAAATGCTCTAATAGTAGTCCTTAATGAAAAGTCGTTCCAATATATTTGCGCCTTTGAAGTCATAAATCATAAAAGGATCAATAAGTGTATGTTCAAAAAAATCCTAAATGTCTGTATATCATGAAAAACATTTTCCACAAAGTCAGAGTCAATGTCTTGGATAGCTTTTTAAAGTGTGATTAGTGTCATTAATTTATCGGTGGGAAGTCAATTTAAAATGATCGTTCAATTTTTGTATATGTACTTTCTATTTAGAAAGCTAGCTAGATTAGCTAATTCATCATTTTCTTGTTTTATGTTTTTTTCGTTTCGCCATTATTTTGCTGTAGTATATGGATTGAGACGGAGAAAAAAACTCTTGGCTCGAAAATAAATTCACATCTTATAGAAAATGAATTTTGTGTTAAAATAAATTTTCTCTTACAAAAAAAAATGGAGAGGTTGATATCCGTGCGGGCATAATTGACATGTGCATATACCGACATACGTACATTTCTACTCTTAACAAATATAGTTACAGTTACCAGAAAAGTGAAAACGAATAATTGACACAGTAGCAATGTAAAAAGAAGAAATGCCCCAAAAAAGACAGAAAGCAAAGAGACAGTAACAGTAAGAAAAAGGTAAAAGAATAATGAAAGAAGAAAGAAGAAAGAAAAATAAAAAAGACTGTGAGGAAGAAGTTATCGGAACAACAACAACACCTGAGCCAGCTCATTCTGTTTCCCCTGAGGCGATAAACATGTCGTCTCCTCCCCTTCACTCTCTCTCTTAGTCAACCGCTTCTTCTCCGATCGCTCTCTTCTTCCGCCGCTCTCTCCGTTTTCTTCTTCAGGTTTCTTCTCTCCCTATATTCTACCTTCTCCTGAGATTTGGGGTTTTATATTTAGGAATTTGGATCAATGCTTACAGTTGCAGAAAATGATCGACTCTGAGTGTAGAATTGGTTATTCGTTTGGATTGTTTTGTATTTAGTTGGAAGGTTTAATTGGATTGTAACTTTATTATCTCCCATGCCTTTGGGCTTTGGGTTAGTTAGATGAATTTATTGGTGTTTGGGGACCATTGCCTTTCATTGTAAACCCTAACTAGTTGGGGGGGTCCCTGATTTTGATCGGAACCTAACTTGTTGTCAATTTATTTATTTATTATCAGTTTGCTGCAGATAGATCCACTCATGGCTGAGATTCTTGTGCAAGTTAGTTTTGTATAGCCTATCACATAGCTTATATATATCCTTGGGGTTTAGTTAGGATCCTTCTGGTAAGTACAAAGGAGGAATGGGGTTTACGGGGAAAGGCTTTGAGATTACGACGGCTATTGTGATTCCGTTTACATTGTGTTTCTTGACAAGTTGCTGATATTCGGGGGCTCTCTCATTTTGGGGACTCTGTGGGTCCTTTTGAATAAATGCCAACTTAGTTTTCGTGTGATGGAGAGTAGACGGGAGAGATTAGAAAAGGAATACACTTTCTCTTGCCCTTTCTGCTGGTCTGGGTGAAACATAGAAAGCTTTCTCTTTGCTCCAGTTTATGATTAGACTTTGTGTTGCTTCAAAATTCACAAGCTTTTTTCTTCTTCTTTCTTATGGTAGCGATTTTGTGTGTTTCTGTGTGTGTGTTTCTGTGTGTGTGTTCTATAAAAGTAGAGATTGTCTAGTCTTCTCTTATTTGATTCTCGCTTTTATTTACTATCCCTAGCTCTGCAAACTTGTGGTTCTTGCAGGATTTGTTGCTCAGGCTTTGGTGGTAGGTCTATGAAATCAACCCACATCTTCAATGGACTCCAACATGGTATCTTCTTTGTGGGACTGGGAGCATTTGTTCATGTCCAACCCGCCAAAGACTGAAAATGACAAAAAGCATCCATCTACCGAGTGGGAAATTGAGAAAGGCGAAGGGATTGAATCTATATTTCCCTGTTTCTCTGGCCTTGAGAGAGTCAGTAATGGCTCTACCACCGGTTTCTGGCACTCCTCCGTATCGAAAAGCTCACAGTCGACTTCCACCAACTCATCATCTCCCTTAGTCAAACAAACCAAGCTTGCATCAGAAAGTTCCCCTGGAGATTCTTGCAGCAACATAGATTTTGTCCAGATGAAGACATCTACAGCTCTCGAGGTATCTTTTGCCTCTGCTGAATCAGATCTTTGTTTAAAACTAGGAAAGCAGACATACTTTAAAGAACGTTGGGGTAGGAACAACAATAATGACATTTCATCTGTTTCTGTGAAGCTGTTGACTCCATCTGTTGTTGCTCGGAAGAAATCCAAACCGTGTGGTCAGAGCTCGCAAGTCCCGCGTTGTCAAGTTGATGGCTGTGGACTGGATCTCTCATCTGCTAAGGATTATCATCGTAAGCATAGAATCTGCGAAAAGCATTCAAAGTGCCCAAAAGTTACTGTGGGTGGCCTGGAACGTCGATTCTGCCAACAGTGTAGCAGGTAAAACCATGATTATGGTTGTGACTGGTTATTATGCCCATGGCCTCGTTTTATTCGTAAGCTGCATTCTCTTTACTGTAGATTTTAGAATGCTAATTCAGTTTGGTCTTCCAGAAATAGTGTAGCTTTTGCATGCCGTAATTGTATACGGAAGAGAATTGATTTCTACTCTAATTTTTAGGTTGCATGCCGTCTCGGAATTTGATGAGAAGAAACGTAGCTGCCGCAAACGTCTTTCTCATCATAATGCGAGGCGTCGCAAGCCACAAGGAGTATTTCCATTGAATCCAGAGAGGGTGTGCAGTAAGAACCTACAACCCAACTTGACCTATTTTACCTCAGGATCTTTCCATCTGTCTGTTTTATTCTTTCTCTCTCTCTCTCCCACACACAGAAACATACACAAACTGAATTGGAAATCTAATGTGAAAATGTTTACTCCTGCCAGATCGAAGACAGCATCCAAATATGTTATGGAATGGGTTGTCCCTAAACACCAGCTCTGATCAAAACTATGGGTGGGATACCACTTATGATACTAAGCTTACACAGATGGAAACCGGCTTTACTTTGAGCTTCCAGAGAGGCCATGGCCCTGAGGACCAGTTGTATGCTGGCAGCAGCCGCTCGTTCTCTGCGTTTCAAACCTCTGGCGGGTTCTCAGCAGGGAAGTCCAACTCTCAACTTCCTAGCAAAGGTTGATTATGTTCACTTCTTTCGTTACTGGTCATCTTGTAATTGTAGATCTCTGGTGTTGAAGCTGAATTATATGTTTTGGTAGGTGTAGGAGAATACTCAGGAGGCCCCCATGAGTCGCAAGATCTCTACAGTGCTCTCTCTCTTCTGTCAACGTCTACGAATTCGCACGGGACCAAACACAATCCCATGGTCGAACCACAGCCAATACATGGCACTCTCCCTACCCATTTCATATGAAAGACTAAGGAATTTGAAGTCGGATTGCATCCGATGGGAGTTTCGTTTCGTATGAAATAAGAATGTTTAACGCTCATCGCCCAATCGAAACCAGTTACACGTGTTAGCTCTGGTTTCATCTACTTCTCCAAACCTATTAAGTTAATTTCTTCTTGGATCATGTTGTATTGTATGTCAACTTCTTCTTGGATCATGTTGTATTGTATGTCAACTTCTTCTTGGATTCTGTTGAATGTCAACTTCGTTACTCTATCAGAAGATATGTCTACACACACATCAACTTTCATTGACTGATGCATGCATCTTGTGACAAACGTTTGAGGTTTCCATTGGGGGAATGGGAGTAGTTGGATTCACTAGATATATAGAAAACTCCAACTAGCCTATAACCCATGGCTAGATAAAGTAAATCTAGTTAAGTCTTTTGAACCTCCAGAAGCGTCACTTGTGACAACCCCCCTCCAAATATCTCTACACTTTCATTTTTAGAACATCTCCACAGAATTGGATGCATAGGTGAGAAGCGAATTCCAGCAGTCTAAACTCTGATAGACGAAGATACTTGGCAAAGTCTATGAGAGTTACATTTAATATATATTCACTGTGTAGTGTTTTGTTGACAATAAACTTTGTTACTAAATAGTAATGAAACAAAGATAAAGATAACAAAGCAACCGAAGTCGGTATACAAATGGAGGCAGCTGTTCTGATAGGTTTGGATTAGGATCACTAGCCGAAGCTAACCGGTTTTACAAATTTCACATTACTTACTCACCTATTTTGGTACACCATCAAATGAAAAAAGTAGAGAACGTGGGTGGACCGGGGGATCGGAAGAGGTTGACAGAAGAGAGAGAGCACGGTTGAAATCTTGAGATTGATGGAGGACTCCCGAGTATTCTCCCACACCTGCCAAAAACATTTCCCTTAAGTTCAGAGGACTAGAGATCTACTAGAACCATCATATATTAGAAGGACCAGTGAAGAAGTGTAATATACCAACCTTCGCCATGAAGTTGAAACTTGGTCTTCCCTGCTGAGAACCCGCCTGAGGTTTGATACGCAGAGAAAGAGTGGTTGCTACTAGCAAACAACTGCTCTTCAGAGCCATTGCTTCTCTGAAAGCTCAGAGTAAAGCCACTTTCCATCTGTGTAGGCTTTGTATCATAAGTGGTATCCCATGCAAATTTTTCTGGAGAACTCGTGTTTAGAGACAACCCATTCCACACCATATTTGTATGCTGTCTTTGATCTGCAGGAGTAAAAATTTCACATTATATTTCCCTGAAATGAAGTTGTACGTGTGTGATAGAGAGAAATAAGAGTAGACAGATGGTTAGATCCTGAGGAAAACATTGATTTTGTCAAGTTGTGGTGTCGGTTTTTACCGTATACTCTCTCTGGATTTGATTGAAATACTCCTTGTGGCTTGCGACGCCTCGCATTATGATGAGAAAGACGTTTGCGGCAGCTTCGTTTCTTCTCGTCAAATTCAGAGACGGCATGCAACCTGAAAATTAGAGTAGAAATCAATTCTCTATCGTATATGCTATTACGGCATGTAAAGGCTACAATATTTCAGGAAGACCAAACCGAATTAGCATTTTACAGGAGAGAGAATGCAGCTTACAAATAAAATGAGGTCATGAACATAATGACCAATCACAACCATTATCATGGTTTTACCTGCTACACTGTTGGCAGAATCGACGTTCCACGCCACTCACAGTAACTTTGGGGCACTTTGAATGCTTTTCGCAGACTCTATGTTTGCGATGATAATCCTTAGCAGATGAGAGATCGAGGTCACAGCCATCAATTTGGCAACGCGGGACTTGCATACTCTGACCATAAGATTTGGATTTCTTTCGAGCAACAACAGAAGGAGTCAACAGCGTCATAGAAACGGCTGAAGTATGATTATTATTGTCTCTACCCCAAAGCTCTTCAGAGTATGTCCGCTTTCCTAGTTTTAAACAAAGGTCCGATTCAGCAGATACCTCGAGAGCCGTGGATGTCTTCACCTGGACAAAATCTATGTTGCTGCAAGAGTCTCCAGGGGAACTCTCTGATGCAGGTTTGCATTGTTTGACTTTGGGAGATGATGAGTTGGAAGAAGTGGACTGTGAGCTTTTCGATACAGCAGTGGTGTGCCAGAAACTGGTAGTAGAGCCATCACTGACTCTCTCGAGGCCATCGAAAGAGGGAAATATAGATTCAATACCTTCACCTTTCTCAATTTCCCACTCAGTAGTTAGCTGCTTTTTGTCATTTTCAGTCTTTGAAGGATTAGACATGATCAAATTCTCCCAGTCCCATAGCATCGGAGATCTCATGTTGCAGTCCATTCAAGATGTGGAGAGATTTCATAGACCTAACACCAACGCCAGAGTAACAAGTCCTGCAGCAAAAACCACAAGGTTGCAGAAAACAAACATGTCAAAAAAAAAAAGAAGAGAAGACTATATACAATCTTGCTACCTTATAGACGACGGACACACCAAAAGAAAGAAGAAAAAACCTGTGTGAATATGAAGCACCACACACTCTTTTAATAAATCAAGCAAAGAGAAAGCGTTCAATGTTTCACAGAGACCAGCAGAAAGGGGAAAGAGAAAGAGTATTTCTTATCTTGGCTCCCTTTCTTCTGCTCTCTCCATCACACAAAAACTTAAGTGGCATTTATTAAAATGGGCCCAGAAGACCAATCAAGCAACTTGACAAGAAACACGATGTAAACGGAATCCAAAACAGCCATCTTAATTGAAAACATGGTTTCCTCTAAACCCATTCCTCCTTTTGTACTAAGGAGAGAAGGTTCCTTAACTAATTTCCTGAAACCCCCAACAAGGGGATACCTAAAGGCTTTTATCATAGGGTCTACAAAAATTAACACAACTGAGTTAGCAACCGTCAAAGAAAACGGCACCAAAACACACAGACATTTGGGTGGATCTATCTTGAAACTTGATAAAAGGAAAAAAAAGTGACAGTAAGTTAGGTTCCGATCCCAATCACGGTCCCCATCGGCTAGGGTTTAGAGTGAATGCAAGTGGTCCCCAAAACCACCAATTAAATTCATCAAACTAACTAACTAACTACTAAGCCGATTGAATAAAAAAGAAGGAGTTAATCAATCAAATGCTCCCCAAGTAAAATTACACACGTCTTTCTCTCTTTCCCTTAAAAGAGTAATGCAAACGGAGAAGCCAAAACCAAAAAAGAAATGCTTAAAAGCGAATGAACAACACACAGCAAAAAAAACGTGAGAAAATGATTCGCACATTCTAACAAAATCTTCCATTATTCACCTTGAAATCATTCTATTGATTCCTCGATCTCTCACTTTGGAACAGAAGCTTTAAGCTAATAATTGCAAGTAAAAAATTAAAACCCCAAATCTAGCTCCGAGATTAAACAAATGTCTTGGGGGGGAAACCTCAAGTAGGAAAGAGAGTAAGAGACTCACCGATCGGAGAAGAAGGCGTTTGGCTAAGAGCTGCGACAGTGAGGGAGAAGAGACACCATAATCGCCTCAAGATATATGGAATAATCTCTGCTCGCCACTCCTTTCCTTTTTTTTTGTTTTTGATTTTTTAATCAGTTCCTTCCTTACTGTTTTTGTTTTGCTTTGCTTCTTTCTTTCTTTTTTATTTCTACCGTTTTTCTTTCCTTTGCTTTACATGTTTTGTCGGCATTTCATTTTTTTTTCTCTTATTATTCAATTTTCTGCTGAACCAATATATTCGTAGCACAAGTTTTCGTGCTTTTTATACATGAAAATGTTTTTTTTTGTTTGTTTGTGTTGGTCTGGTGGTGACAAATGGACTTGTGTATTGATTCTCACATTTTCGTGCCTAAAATGATGGTGCAAATGGTGAGTTACTTGAAATTAATTCAGGCTCTATCTCTCTAAATAAAATTAAAAATCCAAAAAGTTTATGGAGTGTAGTACTCATTTTAGTACCATGTCATACCAATTAATTAAAGAGAGGATTGATTGAGAAATGTTTAGAAAGGACTTGAGCATTAACATTGTCAAAGTTGTTTTAGCGGATAAGAAACGATTAGGAGTATCATTTATATCTGATTATTTGATTTCTTAACCTATCTACCTAATCAAACAAAACGAGAACTATACCAGTCCAATAAATCACGAATCCCCCCCCCCAACAAGCTCTCTTGACTCTTTTTTTTATTTTAAGATTTGCTAGTCGAAAATCTAAACTGTTAGATTATTTGGAGCTAACAAGAAAATTTAACATTCGTCCAAAAAATTAAATAAAAATGGTGCTGGCTTTGACTTTTAAAACACGTAGCCAAGATATTCAGTAGTTTGACATGACACGTCTGATTTCTGTCCAAACAACGACTCTCCTCGACTCTCGAGCTTTCTCAATCCCTTTAAAAAAAAAGGAAATTGCTGATAAATAACAATCCACGTATTGATGGCCACGTAGATAACACACGTCTCTATACCCAATCAGAAACGGGCTGTGACGACGTACGTTGTGAGAATAGCAATGTTGTAACCCTTTTTAGGTGGTGAAACACGGAAAGGTAAAAACAGAACAGAACTTTGAAACGAACAAGACATAATCAACACATTGTTTCGTTGCCAAGAAAAAGTTCACTTCGATTCCTTGTTTCCTCCATCAAGCGTTTCTTCTCCGGCGTAATCATGGTATGTTTCGTCTTTTATGTTATGTTTCTTTTTTCGATTGGATC
>KE155734.1:440885-453197 GCA_000411075.1 Sisymbrium irio | reverse complement strand
GGGTAGAATCTGAGGAGTGTTGCAAATACGAATCATCATGCCTAAATTGATCTCTTAATCTATCAATCAATGACAAAAAAACTGAATATCATGAACAAAAAAAATTGGATCTTTTTTCGAAATTTCGAGTCGGATTAGTTGAGTTATTATCTGCATTTATGGTGTATGGTTGCTTGATCTAGATGCATGGCTAGATATTATCTGGCATTGCATATTATACATAGATTGTGCCAATTGATACCCAAATTTGGATGTTTTGTTGAGTTTAAATGAAGAGATTCTGATTATAAATATGCTGCTCTGTGCAGACACATACTGAATGGGTAATGTTTTGATATTTGATGATTGACTCTGTGTTGGTCTGATGATTTCAGACAACTTCAAAGCGACTTGCAGAGAGGAAGGTTGAGAAGTTTGACAAGAACATTACAAAGAGAGGTTTTGTTCCTGAGACCACCACCAAGAAGGGCAAGGATTACCCTGTTGGCCCCATCCTTCTCGGCTTCTTTGTCTTCGTCGTCATTGGATCATGTCAGTTTCCCAACCCCCTTTCAACTTTATTTGATATTCTTTGTTCAAGGCACCGATAAGGGCTTCTTTTAGTTTAGGTTTCGTGCTCCTTGATTATGTCCTGGAAGCATCCTAGTGTGTTTACTTTGGTTTCCAGATTGGTTTTAGTTTTACGATTACGTCTCCATGTATACAATACTTCCACTTTGATACATCACCAGTAGAGCGAACCTTGGTCTGGAATCTTGAATCATTTGATTATTACTAGCGTATGTGTGATGTATTTATTAACTTTCTTTTATTTTTGCTTTGTTACAGCTCTCTTCCAGATCATCCGGACTGCAACTAGCGGAGGCATGGCATAAACCGAGTCGCATTCAAGCTAGAAGAAGCCAGTTTCTTAATGAATCTCTCTTCTTCCGACTTGTCTCTTTTTCTCTCAAATACTGTAGAATGCGTCAACTTTCTGTTTACTACATACTGTGTACTAATGTTATGAAGAATATTTTACTTTAAGTTATCATCATACTAGCCAATGTTATTTTCTTAAATTTAGATGCCGTTTGCTGCTTTGCTTTTTTTGTTCACTTGGTACGCCAAACCTGGTTGATACCAAATACCAAATCTGTCTTTAGTCAGATTTTATGAAAAGAAGTTCCGACCAGTTGTCTATCACACAACCCAAGGTTATTTATTACACAACACGAATGTTTTGTATATTACAGTCCCGAAATCAAAAAGAAAACCAAAATCAAACAACAGAAACAAACCAGCCGCGTGTGAACCGTTCGATTTGCAAGAGGATACGAACCTCTAAGATGGTCCAAGGAAATTGAACCAAGAGAAAGAGATGATCAAGCCCTAGCCGTAGGGGAGGGATGAAACGCTGTTCCGCAAGCGATCCAAAGTCTTTTCCTCCCACGAGGAACGGTACAGCCAGGGACCTTGGTCCATTCCCTAGTAACAGCATTGTAGGTAATCAGACGGTTCATCTGTCTGGACCTCAAGGACAACAATATCAGACAACCTTTGTTGCCTAGACAATTCATCCTTATGTGCTTTCCGTAAAACTCCAAGCACCATATGTTTGGCATTCTGTCAACCTCCTTCCACAACAGTGTCATCTTCTGCAGCTCCCATATGCAAACGCATGTGGCAGCGTTTTTAGTCAGAAGACCCACCAGCATCAACCGCTCTCCGCACTCAGCTAGCGTGTGATCGCTCAGGTGTGGTGGACCCGGTATGATGTACTGCTTCCATTTCCCAGAGACCATGTCGTATGACAATATCCCTTCGGGGTCCGTTAACATGAAGTAAAGTGTGCTGTGGATAGCCACTGGCTGTGACTTAAAGTTGAGCAATACAGGGAGCTTTATGTTGGACGGGATGGTCCCTCGTTTGGTCCATACATTTCTCAAGGAATCATAGACTTCATACTCTCCTTCGCATCCAACCCACAAGACCTTATACCCATCACTGGTTGAGTTTCCATTCAGAGTCATTCCTACTGCAACACGAGACCACACCTTGAACGACCTCGCGGGCAACTCTCTGAAAGACTTGGTTAGAGGGTTGCTCACATAGAAGTTCCGATGACCAATGTCGAGGAAGCACACTAGACCTCCCGCAGAAGCCATTGGCAAAACAATACTCTTTTTAGGGAGTGCAGGGATAATCGGATGGTGCCATTTCTTCGAAGAAGGGTCGTAGACTTGTCCCGAGTTGACATTCTCGTGGGTTATGGTGTAGAACCATGGGATGGTCTGAGGAAGCTCGGTGCAGTATCGGGAGAAGCTATCTGAATCAATCAGAGCATTCCATTTGCGACAAACTGCGCGGAACTGGAAAAATGTGGAGATGGGTAGTCTGGAAACAACAGCTTCAAAGAGATCTTGGGGAAACTCCTGCCAGATTTCTTGATCCATGTTTCCAGTAACGCCATCTCCTTGCGTGCATGATTTTCCTTGATTCTTCTCTTTTCGAGATCGCTTGACAGGTTGCTTGACAGTCTCTAACATCTTGAAGATCCCAGGCCTCTTTCCAGCAGCCATTACAATATCACAACAATCATCAGCAGAAGTTTCCTCAATAAAGGGCAAACACCATCTGCCATAACGGGGGAAAAGACAAAAATCACAATATCTGTCAGTAAAAAGACACATTGTTCTCTTTACTAGAAATGAATTCATTACAAAGGGAACATAAAACCTGTCCTAAGTCAACCACAAATAAGTATTAAGAAAAAGTGGGAAATAAACACAGACAATTAGATATGCTATCAACAAATAAAGCTTGACAAAAAACAAAGGGAAGGCATCAGCAGGGGTCTCTATCAAATGAGACCCACCAAAAACAAGCGAAGAAGATCAAAGTAAGGAAAGCCTTAAAGGCAGATACTTTGCTGTTGGACAACTGTAATAGCCGAGCACAAGATTCGATTGAAAAACGGAGGCTTTGGGGGAAATGAATGAATGATATGACTTTGCAGAGCTTTCAGTGAAGAGAGTTTATAATAAGCAACAAAAAAGAAAAGATTCCCACTAAGACCAAATCCGAATCATCAATTCACAAATCAATTTCAGCTAATTTCAAAGATGATACTATAATCAGAGAGATCGCATGAGGTGTAAGTCACAATGGAAATTGCACCAAAAGCCCTCAAGGAAGCACATTTACGAAGTTCCAAACTTGACCCAATTAGCAAAACAGGATAGAAAGCAGCACAGGTAGATCTAGCCAGAGAGAGAAGGAAGGAGAGATGCTCACCGGTTCTGATACTGAGGGTTGTGGAGAACTAAGAAGGAAGGAGAGGAAGAAGAGGGAGGTGAAGGAGGAGAGCCGTTGTGCAAGAGCTCTTGAAGCTGACCGATGAGCTGTCTGAGCATGGCAAGCTCTTCTTCCATGCCCCGACAAAGAGACAAAAGAGAGTGTGTTTAGAGAGAGAGAGAGAGAGAGAAAGGAATCAATGGCAGTCAGGAGGAGCAGCCATTCATTAAACACAGATACAGAAAAGGAAGAGGAAGAAGAAGAAGAAGGAGATGGGCTTAAAACTTAACCTCCCACCATATCTCTCCTCTCTCTTAAAACCATTCTTCTTCTTCTACTCTCTCTGCCTTGAATTGTCTTTTTCTCTCTCTTTTGCTTCATCTTTTTCCATGTCAGTTGGCCCCATATGATTATTTCTTCGCAATTATTCCTGCTTCTCCTCCCATTTCCTCTTTTGCCCCTTCCTCTTTTTTTATTTTCTCACTTTATTCCTCTGTACGTTTTATTTTTTTATTACTAAATTCCACAACAAACACCAAATTAAATTCCATGTTTCTTGTCATAAGTCATAAACTGTATGCAGAACCAAATGTTACTAGCATCATAAACGATTGTACAAGGTTTCTTTTCTCTCTTGTAAATAACCCTTACGACCAATAATGTAGTTCAGATATTCTACTTGCATCAGGAGTTGCAATCTACAATTGGTAAAATAGATCATTAGTTGCATACAAACTTCCTAAGACAAGAGTCATGCGTGTGTTGGAAGTTGGATATGTTGCAACCTTACGTACAGTTGGAAAGATAAATACATTTGCTGTTTGCATTATGAATGAGAGACTATGCGCCATACGTTTGAAAAATGACTGCGAATAACTTGATTCCAAAAGTTACATATATGCTGTTGTAAAAAAGTCATTGGTTGAATGTGTAAGTTATAAAAGGAAGGAAAATGCGTGTGCATCGAATGTAATTAATTACATGTGCATAATTTGCCTTGGTTATCTTTTTCTTTTGGTGTAATAATTAAGTTTTCAAAATCATTCCACAGGGAATGTAAAGTAGTCGTAAAGCGTGGGGGTTCATTTTTGTCATCCCATCAATATGCTTTGCTCAATCATGTCACTTCCATTTAACACACCAATTACCAATATTTTTAAAGAAAAATGATGAGATAACTCATGATAACCTCTTAGTGTTTTCCTTTTTCTCCAAACTATTCATACACGGTCCAATTGATATAAAGCGGTAAAAAACAAAAATTATTAGTAACCGAATAATTGTTTTTATTGCCCATCATTTGTTTGTTTCGTTTAACTGAGCTTCTATTGACTATTTGACTGGAAATGTTCACGACAACTTTTGACTTTTGTGGATCCAAAAACTTGTCCGTGTGGAGACTGTATCGATCCAACAACCAACCGCATGGTATCTCTTTACCAGTCCATCCCTTGAATCACATTGGAATCCCTTTAATCATGTTGGTCAACCTTGATCATTAGTTTTCCGAATTGTTTGGCTGAGTCATACAAACCGGTCCGATTACGAGGAAATCCGCGCAAAATAGTTTTTAACTATACTTTGTATTTGGTATCACATACGGTGAACCAAGTTGAGACGGTCAACAAGAATACAAAACCACAACAACAATGAGATAAATAACTTGAAGATAATATTAAAGGTAAAAATAATTTTAGAAAAGATTCTCAAAATTCTTCACAACATGTAGTAAACAGAGTGCATTCTACAGTATAAGGGGAAATTAGACAAGACAGAAGAAGAGAGATTCATTTTGAAAATGGCTTCTTCTAGCTCTAATGCAATCCCGTCTATGCCATGCCTCCGCTAGTTGCAGTCCGGATGATCTGGAAGAGAGCTGTAACAAAGCATATAGAAGGTCAATATATATATTAAACAGATAGTATAATCAAATCATTCAGATTATAGATCATGGTTCGTTACTGGTGATGATACATGGAAGTAAAAGTAGTAGAGAAAACGTAGAAACAAAACCAATCTGGAAACCAAAGTAAACACACTAGGATGCTTCCAGGACATAATCAAGAAGCACGAAACCTAACTAAAAGAAGCCCTTATTGGTGCAAGAATATCAAGTAAAGTTGAAAGGGGGTTGGGAAACTGACATGATCCAATGACGACGAAGACAAAGAAGCCGAGGAGGATGGGGCCGACAGGGTAATCCTTGCCCTTCTTGGTGGTGGTCTCAGGAACAAAACCTCTTTTTGTAATGTTCTTGTCAAACTTCTCAACCTTCCTGTCTGCAAGTCGCTTTGAAGTTGTCTGCAATCATCAGACCAACACAGAGTCAATCATCAAATATTAAAACATTGCCCATTCATTATATGTAAAATGGTGGTGTTTCTGGGTCAAAGCATATTCATAATCAGAATCTCTTCATTTACACTCAACAAAACATCCAAATTTGGGTATCAATTAATATGCAATGCCAGGTAAGATCTAGCCATCAAGCAAACAATACACCATCAATGCAGATAAGAACTAACCTAAATCCGACTGAAATTTTGAAAAAAGGGATCAACTTTGTCATGATATTCGGATTCATTTAAGCTAATCAATTAATAGATTAAGTGTCCCATGATGAATCATATTTCAAACGCAGAGTAAATCATTGATATTAATAGCTCATGAGACGATCAAATTCTACCTAACATGATAAATCAGATCGGAGGCACGAAGCATAATCTTAGCTATTAAAAAACATAACAAGAGTAATGGGGCAAAGATCGAGATCGCATGATATACCATGATTTTACGCCGGGGAGAAAAAAAACGCGTTGAAGGGGAACAAGTTGACGATCGCGAGCCGAAGAAAGGAAATACTTTTGTCGTCTTCGTTTCAAAATCTGATTTCTCGCTCGTCTTTTTAAAGGATCGGTAATGCAACTCACCGCGTACGTCGCCTCGTCACAGCCATTCTGTGATTGGATAACGAGACGTGAGAGATCTACGTGGCGGTCTGCGATTGGGCTTCTATTATTGGGCTTTGAAATGCTTGAGAGAGGCAAATGTGGACAAAATGTATCGGACGTGAAACAGTCAAAATGTGAAACATACGGTCGTGTTAAAAGTCAAAAAGTCCGTATTAGGATTTACTGTATATAGATTTTCGTCTGTAATATATTTATTAGTCGTACTGTGAAGAAACAAGTGTGTTGACTTGTGTGAGTTGTGTCCGGTGGTAATATTTCGCAAATACATTCGTTGACATAAACGAACAAAATTGATTAGTTAGTTGTAAGAACCATTCCAGCGAGTAAAGAAGAGAAGAGGAGAGAAAGTAAGCTATCTTCAACTTTATATCACAAGCAGTATGTATAAGTAAATGTCCACTCCCTATCTTGGACGATGATATTGAAGAAAGCTGCACTGATCTAATAGAAGAATCCTAAATCATTCACACACATACACACATACTATGGCTCTCTTCCCTGTCCAAAGCAACTCAGAATAGATTCCAGCTGCGACTCATCTACAAACCACATGTTTTGGTCTCAATCAGACAAGAGAAAAGAAAACTTTACAGTGGAAACTGGTCTAAGTTCTTGGCCTGCCCACAATATTGTCACACAGGCCTTTCTATATACACTCTTTTGCAATCGTCAATCTGTTCTTTTTTTTTTTCCTACAAGGAAGTTCAAAAACGGCGTTAATGGCAACCGAGAAAGCGTGATTTTTTCTTTTTATATATAGGGAAGAGAGAAAAAGAGATACGTATGGGCTTACTACTACTTCAAGATGCAGAGGAGACACGAGTTTTTGTGTTCCTTCACCATCCTTCTTCCCGCCCATTCTCCTCTCTTTATGATTCTTTATCTGAAGGCGAATTGAAAAATCGAGAAACTTCCCGGTACAGCTGCTCTGCTTCAAAGGGTTTTGATACATACCCATCCATTCCACACTTTAGACATTGCTCATGCGTTGCTTGAATCACGTCTGCGGTCATTGCTAATACTGGAAGATGCCAACTTGATTTGTTACGGTCCTCTACTGTCAAAGCCTCCCCAGACTTAATTCTCATGTTCATCTCCTCTTCCATATCCCGTATTCTCTTCGTAGCCTCAAATCTGCAGAAAGACGGGCAAACATCTCAATTTTCTATTACATGTTTCAAAACATATCACAAACTGCTATAACAAACAGACATACCCATCCATTTCTGGCATCTGAATGTCCATGAAGCAAGCATCAAACTCGTGAGGTGGCTTAAGCAATGAGATTGCCTTTATCCCGCTCTCAGCGCAAACCACATCTGCTCCATACTTTTTCAGAGCTCCCGCTGCCACTCTGAGGTTTACGTTGTTATCATCCACGATTAAAATTTTTCTCCCAAGGAGAAGATTTCTGAGAATCAAAGCAGGAGGCCCCTTATGTTGAGGGCTTTCCTTGTTCCCAATACCTAATCCTCTCTGCAAAGTTGCTGCTAACATACTCGCCCTTAATGGTTTCACTATCACCATCGGAGGATCTATACTTGTGCTTGAAGTATCTGATATTGCGGAGTCTATTGAATTTGCTAGCAAAATCAACTTAGGAGAATGGACAAGAGGGTCCTTCTGTAGGTTCTTAATGAACATATCTGCTTCCCTATTCCATATTTCTTGCTCTATGAGTATCATATTCACAGTGGAAGTGCAACTCTTCATAAAACGCAGAGCCTGCTCAACACGTGGAACTACTTCGACTCGAATTCCCAGACGTTGAAAATGGTACCTCGAGACTTGCGCTCTAGCAGGCCTATGGTCTACAACCACAGCTTTCATTCCCTGAAATTCCGAGAACATTGGCTGGTTGTTGTTCTGCGGTTCGCTCTTTCTTTCAGTTGAATGCGTGCCACTGGCAAATACGGCAGTGAATGTGAATGTGGACCCGACTTTTGGAGTACTAGAGAATCCAATTTCTCCCTTCATCAGTCCAACTAGACATTTGCTTATGCTAAGCCCAATTCCTGTGCCTCCATGCGTCCTGGATATGGATGGTCCAACTTGCATGAAAGGTGTAAAAATACGGGACTGCGCTTCTAAAGGGATCCCTACACCAGTATCCTCAACTGAGACTATTAGGTTGATTTCAGGTGGAGATAGTGCAAAGTTCCGATGCCCACTGGAGCCGAAAGCTTTAAAGCTTTCCCAGCTCCTCTGCCTGTCTGCAACTGGAAGGCCGCTCAGTGTACTTTCTGTAGATGATGCTGTCTCTACATCGATAGAGTCAAATAGCTCCTCCATCAAGTGAACAGTTACAAAGATGTGTCCTTTCTCAGTGAACTGCAAGGATATTTATAAACGATCAGCTACTTTTATCAATCAACTGGGATGCAAGGAATGATCAGCAAAGTATATAACAACAAAATTTACCTTCATGGAATTGCCCATAAGATTTGTGAGTATTTGTCGAAACCTTCCAGGATCCCCAATTAACATTTCTGGAACACGGTCAGATATGTATACTGCCAACTGCGTTCATCAGCAACGTCAAAAAAAAGTTAGTACGAAGGACTTGATAAACGTTAGAAAATCGTAAAGATCATTAGAAAGTTACCTCTACCCCTTTTTCTTGGGACTTTCCAGCGAAGAGTGACAGGACGTCATCTAATATTCCTCTTAAAACAAACCGCACCTCCTCAAGCTCAAGCTTGCCAGATTCGATCTTTGCTTGGTCCAAAACCTCGTTTATTAGCGAGACTAAAGCTTTTCCACTTGCCTGTGCGGTCCTAACATAATCCTGTTGCGTTACATCTAACTCTGTGTCCATAAGCATATGCAACATTCCTACAACGCAAATCAAAGTCATCTTGAGATCAAAAGTTCAAGATATTTAGTTCACTAGTTCTTGAATGAATATTCATGGAACAGAGGAGAGATAAGGAGTTTGATACTCACCAAGAACACCATTCATTGGAGTTCTGATTTCATGTGATACAGTGGCAAGGAACTGCATGAAAGAACCAAGTTAGATTGCAACCCCTCCCTCTAACATAAAAAGCTTAACAACTGTGGGAAACTGATAACTGGGAATGTTGTGTGTACCTGTGACTTTGCAACATCTGCTGCTTCAGCCTTTTTCTTGAGCTGCTCCATTTTATGACAATCTTCTTCAACTTTGCTTATTCGACTCATAGTTGCGTAGAATATATGTGCAACAAGCAACGCAATCACAAGGATACCAAAAGATGTCTCCATTGCTAGCACTGGCCATGGTGGTTTCTGCTTAAATCTGTAGAGAGGAAGAAGCTCACAACGAATGTTAGCACCTGGATTCTTGCAAACAAGAAGAAATAGCAGACATGCTGAATTGGCGCAAGTACCTGCAACGCATTTCATGCTTTCTAAATGGGTCGCCAAATACTAATGGACTAACATGTTCCAACCCATCAGCCGACACATTTGAACCATACATGCTAATGGGCTCGGAGTGATTGGTGGTATCGTATACATTGACAAGAATCGTTTGCTTGCTCGCCAGCTGCTGAAGCAAGTTTTCCACCAGGGACTCAATATCAAAAATTCCACCAAGATACCTTCAGGGGGCATCAAAAGAGATCAATGAGCAAAAGTGATCTGTATATCTTATGTGAAATTGCATGAAATATCTAACTCCAGTTATTTATCTACACGCCTAAACTACACACCCGTTAGTAGCCTCAAGTCTCTCTTTCGGCGTTGCATTAGAAGGGAGATCTCTCTTGTAGACCGCAAATGTCAAGATCACCCCAAGTCTATTTGTCTTTATCAATGGAAAAGGAGCTGTCAATACCCCTTTTCCTGAACTCCTGGCCCGCAACACGTTTTCACGATCTTCCTGTCAATAAGAATTCAGTATGATTGACTTTACTCTCAGCTAAAAGCAGTTCTGTAGACTATTAACTATTATGATCACAACAACTTTGAAACCAAAGTAAACAGAGTTTGAATTATGAACTAGCTCCGTCGGCAGAAATCGAACAGAATTGTAGACTTATGATATTTTAAGCTACAGTAGAACCAGAAAATCAGAAGTAGCAAAAGAGCTTACTTTCCCGGACAGCATATCGAGAGAAACCACGTGGGAAACTGTGTCCTGAGCAAAGATGACAGGAGCATACTCCTCTTGAACAGGGGATGGTTCCAAAGCTTCCGGGTCATATTCATCCTTGTGAACTGGGTTTTGTTCAAGAGAATCCATCCTCCTAATAATCCAACCTTGCTGCCTCTCAAATTCTTCCCTCTCTGAATGAAGCACTCTCACAGCATATGCGACCCCGCTCGTGAGAGGCCTCTCAAAGGAAGTTCGATCAGTGTACTCTGAGAATGTCCTCTACACAAAGCTTCTTGATGTTAGTATATAATTCACTAGCACTCGAGAAGATAGAAATCAGGGTACGAAAGTGTTAGCACTCTGACACTCATACAAGGATCGATCATAGGATAGGAACAAGGTATGTTCAACAAAGCAAGACTAGATCTCAGCCAATAGCTAGAGGTTGATATCAGAACAGAATCCAAAAAAGGTTGGGAGAGAAAGAAGAAAAGATACCTGATCGATAGCAGAAGGATTCTTGCCATGGTGAAAGGTGGAGATCAAGATAGACATAGCCTGAACATGATTCATGCTAACGTTGAACTGATCCTGCAGCATACGAGCTCTCTCGTCACACATACTAGCCAGTGTCTCTTTCCTCTTGTCCGCAGCATAAGAGTTAATGTAACAGAAAGTCCAGAAGGAAACGAGAACCCACAAGACGACCCAAGCAACCACCGCCACCTTCCACCCTGTCTTGCCGAATCTAACAGAGCCAAAAAGCTGATGAGAGAAACTGGGGATCTTGAGTCCAGTGGTGGAGACGTTGTTCCAGAAGAAGCACATCTTACTCTTCTTCTTCATGGTAGTCATCTTAGTCTTGTCAGGATCACCGACAGAGCCAACGGGAAGACCAGACTTATCCTCGATCCCACCATCAACGAACCAGGAAACAAACCAGCAGCATAGCATCCAGAAGAGCTGCCCAATCTTCACCCCAAACCCTAGCACATGGAACAGACTCATCCACCACTTGACAAACCCAACGATCAGAAACCCCACCAAACAAAAGCAGAGTAATTTGCAACCAGCTCAATTCAACAGCAAGGCTCAGAATCAGAGACCCCAGAACCAGAGACCCCAGAACCAGAACTGTACACAAGGGGGCAAGAAGAATCTCACAGAATTTCGACCGTCAAAGTATATATTTTGTTGGGTGTTATCCTTAGAGAGCCAACCGACGAGCAAGAGAAGAACAAAGAAGCCAAGACAGAGGAACGTGTCAGATTAGGCTCAAATCGAGAGATCAGAAAAAAAAAAGCCTTACTTAATCAAACAAAGATGACGACAGATATGAGAAACAACCAAAAATAATAAAAATAAAAGAGAACAAGTGGGCAGAAAACATGAACAGGAACTTAAAGTTCCAAAGTGAGATTCCTCGAAATCCAAAACAGGGAAACAGAACAATTCTATATAGCTTGTCTTGAGTTTGGTCCAATACAACAGAATTTTTGAGTGTTACTATTGTTATTATGATGATGATGATGATGATGATGATGAGGATGATGATGGGAGAAAGAACCAATAAAAGTAGCGAGAAAGTGAACAGAAGAAAAAAGGAGCTTGAGGGTTCAAGTGGATATCTAATGGAGGAAAGGGAACTAAGAATTAGGAGGAGAAGCAGAAGTAGAAGAATCTACCATCGGAAAAGATGAGAAGAATATGGTGGAAGACAAATGTCTGCTTCCTCTCTCCTCTCTCTCTATTATCTGATTATCTTTCTATTTCTTTTTTCATTCCCAATAATATTTTTTTAATCTTAAGCATATGTACTCAATTCCATTTTTTATAAAATTTAATTCCTGATATTCAGTAAATCGGGATTTGTGTTTAGATCATGATTTTTTGTTCTATTAATATATATACTCTTCTTCGAATGTTTTTTCTCTTTTTTAAAAATTACTTCATTAATTATTAATACTCATATCAAATGATTGG